>JAABKJ010075445.1:21915260-22038245 GCA_011634705.1 Andricus grossulariae | reverse complement strand
GTTCATAATTTAAAAATTCTATAATTTTGACGATTTAAATTCGAAATTTGGACGGTATATGATTAAAAACTTGACTTTTAATCTTCAAAATCGTCAAGATTTAAGAATTTTTATTTATTCACCTTAAAATTGAAGAGTTTTCAATTGTAAATCCTCAAAGTTGAAATATTAAAAAAAAAGCTTCAAAACTACAGAATTTTATATTATACACATGAAAATGGAATATCCATTGCTTTTTAATTATCATTTATTCATTTAATCATTGAATTTTCATTTTCCACACACTATAATTTAAGAGAATATTAACAAAGTTTTAATATTCTCAATTTTTTGGATATTCTCGTACATTATAGTGTCTGGAAAATAAAAATTCAATTATTAAATGAATAAATGATAACTAAACAGCTGTGCATAAAATATCCTTTTATCATCTTGAAATTTTGTTCTCTTATTTCCAAGAATTGGTTTTTGTTTGGCGATCATTTACGATAATTATAAAATTAAAATATATGTTTCAATTTTGAAATACTATAAAATATAATTGATAATCATAAATTAAAATAAGCATTAAATAGATTCATCGATTGTCATACAATTTTAATTTTAATCGGTTTTTCAGTAATTCGCCAACTTGTTTAGTTCTAAATGTTTATAGCTTATAATCATAAAATTTTGAACATCTTTTTAAAATGGGCCTATCTTGAATATTTGCAATTAAAGATCCCTCAATTGTTAATGTGTATAATCTAAAATGATGTAGTTTCGAAGTTTTTTTTTAAACAGTTTCATTTTCGAAATTTACAATTGAAAATTCTTCAATTTTAATGATTTACAGTTTATAATTCTTTAATTTTAAATATGTATAAATAAAAATTCTTAAATTGTATCAAGAGTATTTAATTCTAAATCTTCGAAATTGATAAAAAGTTCAGGTGTCTATCATTAAAATTGAAAAAAAAAATTATTTTTAAAACATGAAACTTGCACAATTTTTAATTATAAATTTTCAAAATGAAATACTATTCTATTTTAAAGATTTACAATATAACTTTTGTTTAGAATAGTTCAATTTTGATGATTTGCAATTTAACATTTTTCTATTTTCACAGTTTGCAATTTAAAATTCTTTAATTTTGAAGATTCACAATTGATATATCTTTAATTTTAAAGATGTATAAATGAAAATTCTTGAATTTGGATGATTTTGGAAAACGAAAGTCAAGATTTTTAAATACTAAATCTTCCAAATTGAAGAAAATTCGACTGTAAATTATTAAAATTACAGAATTTTTCATTGTCAAACTTAAAACTTGCATAGATTTTATTTGTAATTCTTCAAAATTAAAAACTCTTCAATTCTAAAGAATTACAATTTAAATTCCTACAATTTTGAAGATCTACAATTGAAAATTCTTAAAATGTGTTGAGAGTTTTCAATTCTAAATCTTCCAAATTGATAATTTTTTATTGTAAATTTTCCAAATTGAAAACTTTTTGATTTTAACGATATACAATTCAAAGTTCTGCCATTTTGAAGAGTGACAAAGGAAAATTTTTTGCGTTTTGAAAATCTAGAGTTGCTAATTATTCAAGTTTTAATATTTATATTTTGAAGATATTTAATTTTGAACTTTTTTTTTAATAATTCACTTTTAAGGACTTACTATCTCGTTAAAAATTTATTTTATTTGGTTAAAAATTTATTTCTCTAACTTAAAATTAGACTATTCTATTTTTTGTTGAAAATTCATCTTTTTTAGTTGAAAATTCATCTATTTTGTTGAAAATTTGTATTTTTTTGGTATTTCATGTTTGGTTGAACATCAATCTTCTTCAGTTTTTAAAATTCAACTATTTGGTTGAAAATTTCTGTATTTTGTTGAAACTTTGTTTTTTGTGATAGAAAATTAATTTTCATGGTGACTAATTCACCTTTTTTGTTGAAAATTCATGTATTTTGTTAAAAATTAATCTTTTTTGGTAGAAAATTAATCTTTTCGGTTGAAATTTCATTTCTTTGTTTGAAAATTTAACTATCTCGTTAAAAATTTATTTTATTTGGTTAAAAATTTATTTCTCTAACTTAAAATTAGACTTCTATTTTTTGTTGAAAATTCATCTTTTTTAGTTGAAAAGTCATCTATTTTGTTGAAAATTTGTCTTTTTTGTATAAAATTAATGTTTTTGGTTGAAAATTCAACTATTAGGTTGAAAATTCTATTCAATTTTCTATTCTATTCAAAATTGAATTTCGTCTTCTGGGTTGGAAATTGAACTATTTCGTTAAAAATTTATTTTATTTGCTTAAAAACTTATTTCTCTAACTGAAAATTAAACAATTCTATTTTTTGTTGAAAATTTATCTTTTTTCCTTAAAAATTCATTTTTTTTGTTGAAAATTTGTCTTTTCTTGGTAGCAAATTAACCTTTTTGGTTGAAAATTCAACTATTAGGTTGAAAAATCATGTATTTTGTTAAAACTAATTCTTTTTTTGGTAGAAAATTGATATTTTCGGATGAAATTTCATTCATTTGGTTGAAAAATATTCTTTTAAACTAATAATCAAACTAAATTATTTGTCGAATTTTTTGTGTTGAAAATTCATCTATTTTGTTGAAAATTTGTCTTCTTTTTTGTAGAAAATGAAGCTTTTTAATAGAAAATTAACCTTCTCGGTTGAAAATTCAACTATTAGGTTGAAAATTATGTTCAATTTTCAATTTTATTCAGAATTATATAAATTCGTCTTCTGGGTTATAAATTTAACTATTTTTACAAAAATTCGTCTTTCTGACTTGAAAACTCAACATTTTGGATGAGATTTTTTTTCTTTATTGATTAAAAAATCTGTCTTGGTTGAAAATTCGTACTTTTGGGTTTAATTTAACACTTTTTTATTGAAAATTAAAATATTGTTTGATGTAAATATAGATTATTTATTACACTTTTTGTTAAAAATTCATTTTTTTAATCAAAGATTGATCAGTTTGATATTTTTGTATGGCCATTTAATTTATTTATTATTTTTTTAAATTGAAAATCAATTTTTTTAAACTAAAAATTAAACTATTTCATTTTTCATCGATTTTTAATAGACATTTAATCTTTTTTTGTTGAAAAGTCATCTGTTTGGTTGAAAATGTGTCTTTTTTGGTAGAACATTCATCTTCTGGGTTGAAAATTCAACTATATGGTTAAAAATTTTTTTTTCTATTGAAGATGCATCATTTGAGCTAAAAGTTCATTTCTTTGGTTAAAAATTTCACCATTTTTTTAAGGATACATTTTTTTATGAAAATGAATTCTTTTACTAAAAATTCAGCTATTCCATTTTTGCTAGAAAAATCATCTTTTGCCGTTCAAAATTTACTTATCCTATATTTTTTTGATTGAAAACTCGTATTTTTTACTCTTCATGACTCGAAAACCAAACATTTTGGATGAGATGTTTTTTCTTCATTGATTGAAAAATCTTTCTTGGTTGAAAATTCATTTTTTTCTTTATAATGGAACAGTTTTTTATTGAAAATTAAAATATTGTTTTGTGGAAATATAAATTAGCTATTACACTCTTAGTTGAGAATTCATTTTTTTAATTAAAGATTCATCATTTTAGTTGAAAATTAAACTATTTTCTTGAAAATTCCCTTTTTCTTGGTTGGAAATTAATTATTTTGACTGAAAATTTAATAATAACATTTTAATTAATAAGTAATTAATAAGTTGAAATTACCCAATTGGCATTGAGGAAAAGCGACAACAACGATTTCAATATTTTTGTGTCACACCTATTTTTTATAGAAAAATTGTAAGAAAATAAAAAAAATCGTATGATTCATTTGCAACGTAAAAATATGCATTTTATAACAAAAATAATTGAATTTTCAACTCAAAAAAACGAGCTTTCAACAAAATAAGTGAATTTTCAACTAAAAATATCAATTTTCTAGAAAAGATTGAATAGCTGTATTTTCAGTCAGAAAAAAAAAAAGAATTTTTAACGAAACAGTTACATTTTCAACCAAACAGATGAATTTTCAACCAAAAAGATTACAAATCTATGAAAGAAAATGTCAACAAAAAATGTGGTAAAATTGTGGTGAAATATTAATCTTCTTGGTGATTAATTCATCTTTTTGGTTGAAAATTCAACTATTGATTGAAAAGTCGATTAAAAATTAAAATATTTAGTTGAAGATTTATTTCTTTGGTTGAAAATTGATTGAAAATGCATCTTTGTATGCTGAAAATTCAACTATTTGGTTAGAAATTCAACTATTTTGTTAAAAATTTAATAAAAATTTGAAAACTTATCTTTCTTGGTTGAAAAGTAACTTTTTTATTAAAAATTCAACTGTCTTTGAAAAAATTCGTCTTTTTGGATTAAAATTTTATTATTTGCTTAAATCTTTAACTATTTTTTGACAAATTCGTCTCTTTTACTAGAAAGTTCATCTATTTTGTTTTTTAATGCAACTATTTGGTTGAAACTATTTTTATTAAAAATTCATCTTTCTTGATTGAAAATAATCTTTTTTATTAAAAATTCATCTTTACCGATTTAAAAGTCCACTGCTTTCTAAAATATTGGACTTTTTAGCTTTAAAACTTCACTCTTTGGTTGAAAATTCATCTTTCATGGTACAAAAGTCATCTTTCTTGGATGAAAATGAACTTTTTTGATAAAAATGCAACTGTCTTTGAAAAAATTCTTTTTTTTTTGACTTGAGAATTTTACCATTTTCTTAAATCTAACTATTTTTTGACAAACTCGTCTCTTTTACCAGAAAGTTCATCTATTTTGTTTTTAATGCAACTATTTGGTTGAAATTATTTTTGTTAAAAATTCATCTTTCTTGATTGAAAATAATCTTTTTTGTTAAAAATTCATCTTTGCCGATTTAAAAGTCCACTGCTTTTAAAATATTTGACATTTTAACTTTAAAACTTCACTCCTTGATTGAAAATGAATTTACTGGAATGCTAGTAGATGATTAAATGGTTTTTATATAATCTTAGAATCGATGAAGATGTAGAGGGCGCGTGGACTATGTTACGGGATATCATTATCAAAACTGCGATTGAAGTATGAGGCGTAGGTGCGATAAGACCTTTACAGAATACCGCATATACCAACTTGGCCTCGTGGGAAAATACAAGATCAGCTCCAAACTGATTCCTCTTCACAGTAAAAACTAGGCATTCATTTTTATATGGGATCCTTTTTCGGGTTTTCTAATATAATCTCACAAATAGTCTCTTTAAGTACCAGTTTCTGTCTTGTTTAGTTTGCTAACTTCAGATTAATAAATGATGCGAGATAGCGAACTAAATTGATTCAGAGGGTGCATTGTTTCAATTGTTCCAAACATCAATATTATCAGGAATTCCATGAATTCCATTAATTCAGTGAATTTCGTGAATTTCTTGAATTCCATTCATTGCTAGAATTTCTTGAATTCCGTGAATTTCATGAATTCCATGCATTTCGTGAATTCCTTCAATCACATGAATTCCTTGAATTCTATCAATTTCTTAATTTCCTTCAATTCCATGAATTCCGTCCTTAAATTCCATTAATTCCGCGAATTCCTTGAATTCCTTGAATTTCATTAATTCCTTGAATTATGTGAATTCCATTGATTTCCTGAATTCCTTCAATCACATGAATTCCTTGAACTCCGTGAATTCCTTGAATTTTTTGAACTTCGTGAATTCCTTGAATTCCATACATTTCGTGTTTTCCTTCAATTTCACGGATTCCGTATTTAAATTCCATGAATTCCGCGAATTCCTTGAATTCTATTAATTCTGCGAATTCCATGAATTCCGCGAATTCCTTGAATTCTAATATTTCTGCAAATTCCATCAATGCTGCGAATTCCTTGAATTATGTGAATTCCATTGATTCCGTGAATTCCTTCAATTCGATTATTCTTTAATTTCCATGAATTCCGTGAATTTTCTAACTTCCGTGACGTCCATGAATTCCGTGAGTTCTGTACATATTGTAACTTCCCAGAATTCCGTGAATTCCTTGAATTCCATAAATTTCGTGATTTCCTACAATTCTACGAATTCCGACCTTACATTCCATGAATTCCTCAAATTCTATTAATTCTGTGAATTCCGTGAAATACGCGAATTCCTTCAATACCGCGAATTCCATGAATTCCTTCAATTCCATGAATTCCATGAATTCCTTGAATTTCATTCATTCCTTGAATTATGTGAATTCCATTGATTCCGTGAATTCCTTCAATACCATTATTCTTGAAATTCCATGAATTCCGTGAATTCCCTAAATTCCATGAATTCCGTGAATTCCCTAAATTTCATGAATTTCGTGAATTCCGTGCATATTGTAACTTCCGAGAATTCCGTGAATCTCGTTAATTCCTTGAATTCCATAAATTTCGTGATTTCCTACAATTTCACGAATTCCGACATTACACTCCATGAATTCCATCAATTTCCTAAATTTTATTAATTCTGAGAATTCCGCGAATTCCTCGAATTCCATGAATTCCATGAATTCCTTGAATTATGTGAATTCCATTGATTCCTTGAATTCCTTCAATTCCATTATTCCTTAAATTCCCTAAATTTTATGAATTCTATGAACTCCGTGAATTCCTTGAATTCCATTAATTCCGGGCATTTCGTCACTTCCGTGAATTCCATGAATTCTGAGAATTCCGTGAATTTCGTGAATTCAATGAATGGCGTGAATTCCGTAAATTCCTTGAATTCCTTGAATTCCGTGAATTCCGCGAATTACTTGAATTCCGTGAATTCCGTGGATTTTGTAAATTCTTCGAATTTCATTACTTCCTTGAATTCCTTAAATTCCTTGAACTGATTTAGGTGTTGACAGATGATTATCATTTTGAGCCTCTTTCACTCACTTCTATGTGTGCCTCGGGCAGAACCCTTACAGTTTTTGTCAGGTGTCCGTACGTACGTCGGAAGTGAGGAGAAATGAGAGAAAAGGAATTAGGGGAAGTAAAAGGAGGGCAGTAGGGATAGTGGGGAAAGTGAGAATAAATAAAAGGTGTGAAAGAGTGAAAAGTGAGTGGCGGGAAATTAGGGAAAGTGAGAGGTGGAAAAGTATGGAAAGTGGGGGGTGGTGAAATATGGAAAGTGAGGGGAAATGAGGAGAGGATCAGTGGAGAAATGATGTAAAAGGAGGGAAAATGAGGGGAGGGAAAGTACGGAAAATATAGGAGTGGAATTATGAGACATGAAGGGAAATGCAGAGTGAGAATGTAGAGAAAATGCTGGAAAAGAAAGTAATAGAAATTTGGGGTGGTGAAATGGGAAGTGATAGAAAAGTAGGGGAAAGGAAGTAGGGGTAGAAGGGTAAAGTGAGAGGAATGTAGGGGAAAGAAAGTCGGAGAAATAAGGGAAAGGGAAGTAAGGGGAAATAACAGGTGAGAAGTAGGGGTGGAAAAGTAGGGGAAAATGATGGAAAATTAAGACGGAGGACTAGGGGAAGTAAGAGGAAATTATGAGAGAAATATTAACGGAAGTTAGGAGAAATTAAGATAGGGAAAGTTGAGGAATTGACGGGAAATTAAGAGTGTCGAAGCAGAGAAAATGATAGGAAGGGAAGTAGAGGAAATTAATGCATCGCAAATAGGAGAAGTCAAGGGAGGTGAAATGTAGAAAGTAAAGGGAAATGAGGCGAGAGGCAGTATGGGAATTGAGGGATGGGAGTGTAGCTAAAGTGAGAGAAAGTTATGGGAGTCAAAGTAGGGGAAGTATGTAAATTAAGGGCAAATGAGGAAAGGGAAATTGAGGAAATTGAGGGAAAATAAAGGAAAATGAGGAGAAAAGAGGAATGCGAAAGTAGGGGTAAATTATAGGAGAGGTAGTTTTGGGAAGTTATAGGACGATAAGCAGAAGAAATAAGGGAACGAGGAGTGAGGATGTAGAGATGTTGAGAAAGAAGGTAGGGAAATAAGGGTCGTGAAATAAGGGAAGTGAGGGACAGTATGAGAGAGAAAGTAGGGGGAGTAGCGGGAAATGAGAGAAAACTAGGGGGAGTGAGCGATGTAATGGGAAGTTAAGTGTGGAAATTAGAGAAAGTGGGGGGGGGGATAAGAAATTAGGGAGAAAGAGAAGGGAAAGTAGATTAAAATTATAGGAGGGACAGTAGGAGAAGTGAGGGGAAATTAGGGGTGGGGCAGTAGGGGAATTGAGGGGTGGGAGAGTAGGTGAAGTGAGATGAATTTATGGGAATGAAAGTACGGGAAGTACGGGAAATTAAGAGGAAGTGAAAGAAAAATAGATGAGAGGAAGTAGATGAAGTTAGGCGAAGTGGGGGGATTGGGAAGTAAGGGGAAATTAGGGGTGCGAAAATAGGGGAGGTTAGGGGAAACGATGGAAAATTAGGGAGGGGAAGTAGTAGAGATATTCCCGACCGAACTATTATTTACCGAATTATTTATCAAAGTAGAGGGGGTTCAATTTTTGGGTTTTTGAAGCAAAGCCTTACTTTCAAACATTTGTAACTTTAGTAGAAAATGATACTTTTTGGTTAAAAATTATACTATTTATTTGAAAACTTAACTATTCGGTAGAAAATTAACTTTTTTCTTAAAAATTCATATTTTCGGATCGAAAATTCAAATATTTTATAGAAAATTCGTCATTTGACTTGAAAATTCAATTTTGTTAGAAAATTAAACTATTTAGTTAAAAGTTAAGTTTTTGTTAAAAATTCAAATATTTTACAGAAAATTCGTCATTTGACTTAAAAATTAACATTTTTTTTTAGAAAATGAAACTATTTAGTTGAAAATTAACTTTTTTGTTAAAAATTCAACTATTGTAGTAGAAAATGATACTTTTTGGTTAAAAATTATACTATTTATTTGAAAACTTAACTATTCGGTAGAAAATTAACTTTCTTCTTAAAAATTCATATTTTCGGATTGAAAATTCATATATTTTATAGAAAATTCGTCATTTTCCTTGAAAATTAATTTTTTTTTGAAAAAATTAAACTATTTAGATAAAAATTAACTTTATTGTTAAAAATTCAACTATTTTGGTAGAAAGTTATACTTTTTGGTTAAAATTAAAACTTTTTGTTTGAAAACTCAACTATTTGGTAAAAAATTAAACAATTCATTTGAAAATTTGACTATTTGGTATAAAATTAACTTTTTGTTGAAAAATTATATTTTCGGGTTGAAAATTCAATTTTCCTGATATAACATTATTCTTTTCGGTGAAAAATTCATCTTTTTAGTTGAAAATATTCTTATTTGGTTACAATTTAATCTGTTTTGTTTGGAAATTCAGCTATTTTGTTAGAAAATTCAACTATTTGGTAAAAAAGTAAACAATTTATTTGAAAATTTAACTATTTGGTAGAAAATTATCTTTTCGTTGGAAAATTATATTTTTAGATTAAAAATTCAACTTTTTTGGTAGAACATTATTTTTCTTGGTGAAAAATTCGTCTTTTTGTTTGAAAAATTTTCTATTTGTGTGAAAATTCATCTAGTTTGTAGAAAATTTAGTTTTTTGTGGAAAAATCATGTTTCCGGATTGAAAATTCAATTTTTTTGGTCTTCTTGGTGAAAAATTCATGTTTTGTTTAAAAATGTTACTATTTGGTTAAAACGTTATTATTTAAAATTTAAAAATATTGTTTTTTAATATTCTTTTAAATTGAAAAGTCTGCTATTTTATTTTTGTTTCGGAATTCTATTATTTTGTTAAAAGTTTTTTTTTCTGTCAAAAATTTAACGTATTTGTTCAAAATTAATATTTTCAGGTTGAAAATTCAACTATTTTGTTAGAAAATTTAACTAATTGGTAAAAAATTGAACAATTTATTTGAAAATTTTAATATTTGGTAGAAAATTACCTTTTTGTTAATAAATTATATTTTTGTGTGGAAAATTAAACTTTTTTGATAGAACATTATTCTTCTTGGTGAAAAATTCATGTTTTTGTTTGAAAATTGTACTATTTGTTTAAAAATTCATTTATTTTAGTTGAAACTTCAACTATTTTGTTGAAAGTTGAACAAATTTGTCAAAAATGAATTTTTAAACCTATATTTATATCTTTCGTTGAAAAGTAAACTATTTTGTCATACATTTTTTTCAAATCATTTTTGGTTAAACACTGATAATTCTTAGTTGAAAATTCAACTATTTTATTTAAAATTTCAATTTCCTTGTCTGAAAATTAATTTTAATAATATACAGAATATATATATATAATGAATATATAATAAATAATAATAAAAATAGTGAAATTTTTTTAAAATAAATAAATAAAACGAAAACTGCAAAGCTTAAGAGCAGTGGATTACGCATTGCAACCAGTCAGTCGTCTCCTTTTATGGATCTCAAGTTTGATCGAAGCCCTGAGAATGAGAACACGATTTAAAGACCCAGATTTATAAATGCATAATATTTTATCGGATTATCCCTCAAATCCTCAATATAAATCAAAATAATAAATCACTCTATTCTAAAAAATTAAATATTTCTTATAAATTCGATATAAATTATTTATAGGTAAAATCCACATTATTTGACAATTTATGGGGGGGGGGTTGCCTAATGTCAAAAGTGTCACATAGGTGCAGTTCATTTTCAGCCAAAAGAGATGAATTTTTATAAACAAGAAAAATGACTTTTATGCCATAAACGATGTATTTGCAATCCAAAAAGACAAATTTTCAAGAAAACAGTTGCAATTTCGACCAGAAAAGATGACTTTAACAAAATATTTGAATTTTTAATAAAATAATTAAACCTTTAAGTAGATAGTTACACATTAGAACAAATTACTGACTTTTTAAACTACAAAGAAAATTCATATGAATTTTCAAACAAGAAGATTGAGTTCCTGCCAAAAGATGAATTTTCAACAAAACACATTATTTTTCAACCAAAAATGTAATAGTTGAATTTTAATTTGAAAAATTAATTTTCAACCAAACTGACGAATTTTCAACTAAAATGATGAATCTGCAACTGGAATAGTTGAATTTTAAATCAAATAGATGAGTTTTGAAATAAAATGATGAATCTTTAACCAGAATAATCGAATTTTCAACTAAAAAGATCATTTTTCAACCAAAAATTGAATAGCTAAATTAATTTCTACGAAAAAATACAACTTTTCAACAAAATATATTAATTTTCAACTAACCAAAAATAATTTGGAACCAAAAATTGAATAGTAAGATTTGAAGTTAAGAAAATAATGTTCGACCAAAAAAATGGATTTTCAACTAAAATGATGAATCCTCAACTGGAATAGTTGAGTTTCAAACGTAAAAGATGAATTTTTAACAAAATATATTATTTTTTGTTGGATATTTAAATTCAACATTGTAACAAACTTAAGACTTTAGAAGACTGTTTCTGGTTTATCACTTCGAATGTTTTCTCCTGTCTTTTAAAAACCGAGCAACGTGACACAAGTTTAAAATAAAATAAACTTTATTTAAATACTGAAATGAATCCTTCTCATTTATAAAGTGAATTATCCAATAGGTTATGGGCCCAGAAGACTTTTAGTGCGCAAGGCAATGCTGTTATAGAAACTAATTACTTCAAACGATATGCATGATCACCTTGCTAATTTTTTTGACACTGTAAATAAGTCAGAAGATATGAATTTAAAAATAGATAAGGAGTTGAATTCTGTATTATTACTGTACAGTATACCAGATACTTATGAATCTTTTAGAATTGTAATTGAGCCACGTGAAATATTACCAACTCCAGAAGCATTAAAAATCAAGATGCAGGAGGATGACATGTGCTCCGATGATGTAAAATTCGAAGAAATACAAAAATCTATTGCCAAAACCGTCAATTTAGCAGATGACAACAAAACAAATATCAAAGGTATCGGAAATGTGAAACTTCAGGTAAATGAAGAAACTGTAATTAATTTACAAAATACGCTGTGTAAAATTTGTCCCCCCCCCCCCCCCGGTTTTGTCAAATGTTCACGTTTTGAGACCTCCTGAACCCAAAAAACAGGTTTTTACAAAATGTCTGTCTGTCTGTTGGATAAAAATTCAAAAAGGAAGCACATTTTTAAAATGTTTGAGAACACTTTCTTTTAATATTTAAAAATCCAATGGAAGGATATCAATAGTATTTTAAAGGCGAACAAAATATTATCATGACTTTTTTCGATAGCAGAAAAATTGACGGAGTTATAGCATTTACAAAATTCCAAAAAACAAACGAAAATGAATATTTTAAGTCAAACAACGCACGATATAAAAAAAAAGTCAAAAGAAGACAAATATTTCTTTTTAAACACACTACAATATTGTTATAAGACTTTTTAATTTTCTTGAAAAATCGACAATTGACATTTTTATCGCACAAAAAAAAATCATGATAAATAAAAAATTCCATTTTGCGGTCACACTATACAAGATACGAAAAAAGATGAGGAGACAAAAATTATGCACTCAAAAATGATCTACAAATTTGTTATTAATCACTTTTTGATGGGATCTGTAGTTTCTTTTCATTTGTAAAAAACTAATTTAAGAATAAAATAAATGTTTGGACACACGACACAAACCACGAAAAGAATTAATAGACAAAAGTTGTTTTCTCAGAAAAAAGCTACAAGTTTTTATTACTCTTTTGTTGATAGGATGCGCAATTTTTTTTCAATCGTGAAAAATAACATTAGCAATAAAAAAAATTGGAAAAACAACGCAAGTGACGGAAAACGGTGAATGGACAAAAATTGTGCATTCAAAAATGATCTACAAATTTCTTATCAATCACTTTTTTATAGGATGCGTAGTTTTTGTTTTAATCTTAGAAAATAAAATTTAAACCAATTTTTTTCAAAATTTTTTTGACAAACGACACAAGCTATAAAAAAAATGAATAGACAAAAATTCCTCACACAAAAAGAAACTATAAACATTTGTTATGAATAATTTTTTTGAAGAAGCTTAGTTTTTGTTTTAATCGTTAAAAATAGCATTTAAATTAAAAAAATTATATTTCTGGAAAAACAACAATTTTTACTTGTGTTTTCGAGTCAAAAAGATCAATTTTCAACCAAAGGAATGATTTCTTAAATAAAATGATCAATCTTCAATCAAAAATATGAATTTTCAACCTAAAAGATTAATTATCTACCAAAAAAAAACTCATTTTTAACAAAAATTAGAATAGCTAAAATGTGAAAAAAAATAAATGTTCAACCAAAGAAAAACGAATTTTCAACAAAATAGTTTTTTTCATGCAAAAGAATGATTTTCAACCAAAAATAGAAGAATTAAATTTTCGTTCAAAACAATCAATTTTCAACAATAAAAATGAATTCTCAACGAAATAATTCAAATCTAAATTAAAAGATGAATTTTCTACCAAAAAAGATGCAGGTTCAATAAAATATATAAATTTTCAACAAAAAAATATAAATTTACAAACGAAGAATAGAATATTTCAATTTGCTGTTAGAAAAATAAATTTTTGACAAAAAACTAATTTTCAGCAAAATTAATTAATTTTGAGCTAAAAATATAAATTTTCAAGCAAAAGTGGAATAGTTACATCTTCAGTTTAAAATATTAATTTCAGCTAAAAAGAAACCAATTCCCAACCAAAGAAATTAATTTTTAATCACAATGATGAATTTTCAACCAAAAATATAAATTTTTAACCAAATAGTGGAATTTTCAACAAAAAAGCGAAAATGAAAGTTGAAATTTGACTTTTTTTTTTGTTACACCAATAATTTATTGCTCATAGTTTAAAATACACAACAGGAAACTCATTTTTGTTTACAGAACGTTATCTATGCTATGCCAAGGCTTCAGTTAGGTATAAATTGATGATAAAAAAAGTTAAATTAATTCAAAATTTTAGTTTTGTTAAATTGGGGTTTTTTACTATTCATTTCGAAAATGGTCTTAAGTTTGTTCAGAAGATTAGAAATTATATAAAATAATATTTAGGTACACAGTAAGAAAGAATAATAAAAAATGTTTCCTTAAAATTTGAAATAAACTTAAATTTTTTTCTGTATTGTAAAACGGAATTTTTATTTTTATTCATTTCTGAATTGGAATAGGGATATTTTGCATTTTTAAGATTTGTCCTGAAGTGGAAGAAAGGAAATTTCGGTTTAAATTTTTTTCTATATTGAAAGAAGACATTTTTTTATTTGAACATTGTAAGTGAGTTTATTGGTTGATTTATTTTCAAGGCCAGTTAAATTTCCAAGGCCTCTTTAAATTTATTCAGTTCTTGCAGCTTGAATTTGAAAATGTTAGTTTTTAAATATCTTCATTTTTCATTCTGAAACGTTTCAAATTTCGATTTATTTTCCTTAAATATTCTTCCATTTGAAATTGGAAACTTCAAAAATTGAACAGTTTCAAATCAAATGAGGTCAAACTTGAAAAATTCCGGAAACAAGTATCAAAAAGTGTACATACTGTTCATTGTTAACGAGTAGTGTTCAAAAAAATGTTGACATTTAAAAATGAAGGTAAAAAATAAATAAAACTTTTTTCAAATTTAAGGTTCTTTTTTTTTGTCTAAAAAAAGCTCAGATTTTTCTTTTAATAACCTGCAGGCAAATGCCGTCTTTTTCTATAATTTTAAAGAGATGAGAAAATTGAAAATATGGACCAAAACTTAAAATATCTTAATTTACAAAGTATATACACTGTCTGTGCAGGTAAAAAAAATTGTGGGTACCAATAAAAAAAAATTACCGGTACCGACAATAAGAATATTTTGGAATCATTTAAAATGATTTAAGTTTTATTTAAAAAGATTATATTTAATTTTTAAAGATTTAAAAACAAAAAAAATTTCAAAATATATCTAATTATTTCGAAAAATTTCCAAAAAATTTTAGAAGATCTTGAAGCAAAAATGTTCAATTTTTCAATATTACAAAATTGTAGAAAAAATTCGAGGAAGCTGAAGGAATATTTTGAAGTTTTGAAAGAATAAAAAAATAGTTAAACACTTGTAGTGATTTCACAAAAATATAAACCAAAATAGAGACGTTGAAGATGTCGAGCAAAAATTTTAGTAGCTTTTTAAGAATTTTAAAAGGTTTCAAGACAAAAACAAAATTTCTTAACATTTCTGAAAAATTTAAAAATGATTTTTTATTTTAAAAATTAATTTTAAGAGAAAATTGTAAATTATTTAAAAACGTTTGAAATTATTTCCTAAAATTTCAAAAATAATATATAACATTTTAAAGAAAGGATTTAAAAAATGTAATGTAAACTACCTACAGATAACCTACATCATCGACTGTAGTATGTATCTATGTCAGATGTCTGCTTTACCTGCTGAAGCTAATCCTAATTCCTACTTTACTTACTGAAGGTCCATCGTAGGATAATCTTTCGCCAAATAGCATGTAAACTTTAACAGCGGAAAATTTTACATGCAACAAAATTTAACCTTAGTTTTTTCTGTGTAATTATAAATAATTCTTTGAATAGATAGAATTTCAAATACTTCTTTATTATTACTATTATTATTATTATAAAGAATAATTTTTATATCTTTCTCATTTTTTTCACTAATGAATGCAAAATTAAATAAAGTAACCTTTACAAGGTTGTGTGTGTGTGCGCGCGCACGTGAGTGTGAGTGTGTGTGTTTATGTCTCTTTTTAATTGCAGGTATTATCTTCGATTATTTAACTACCATAAGGATCTATTAATTAGATCTTGTACTTTTCTCATACATGATCCCTGATGAGGGGGTCTCAATTGGCCCCGAAACTTGTTGGTTCCCTGGTGGTATAAAAAGGACGAAGAAAGGAAGAAGTGAGATGTTGGTTTTGGTTGACTTTTTCTCCCTCTTTTTTCATTTGGTTATTTTTGTCTCTAATGAGCCGAAAAG
Source organism: Andricus grossulariae (assembly GCA_011634705.1). NCBI lineage: Eukaryota > Metazoa > Arthropoda > Insecta > Hymenoptera > Cynipidae > Andricus > Andricus grossulariae. The sequence continues at coordinate 22,022,342 of JAABKJ010075445.1, read as the reverse complement.
TGAGGTAGTTTGGAATTCTGTTTTTTTAATTGTGAATCGTTTTCATGCTCATTTTACATAAAATTATTCATGATAAAATAGATTTCTTTTCAATCTTAAGTTTTAAAAATAGACAAAAGTTGTTCAATCAAAAATGATCTACAAATTTGCTGAAAACTTATGTTATAAAATTGATCTCAGAACCATTTTACGCTAGGATGCGTATTTATGGTTCAAATTGCAAGAAATTACATTAAAATAAACAAATTAAGTTCATGGAAAAATGACACAAGTTGCAATAAAATGTTTAATAACAAAATTGTTTTTTAATGGATGAGCCCTTTTTTAATTATAAAAACAAGACAATGCAAATACATTTATTTCAATACCAATGTATATTATGAATTTTAATAATATAACTTTATTGAAATGATACATTTTTCAGGGTAGTTGAGGTTAAAATGTTATGCAGAATAAGAAACAAATATTAAAGTTATCATGATAAATAAAATGTGTACTTTAGTTTGCAATATCCGAATTAGCAATCCCAGGCTGAGGTACAGAAATAAATATAATATATATTTGATATAATATTGTTGAACCTAATGTAGAAAAGTTCGCATTTTGGACAAAATCGAGTGCGAAGCACGAGATACGTGATAAATAACAGTCAATATAGGTGTATTGAAATTTAAACATTTAAACCAATTTTTTTCGTTAATTTATGAAATCTTTTTTTCTGCAATCGTTCAGGCATTCGACATTTTAATGATTCTGAAGTCTACCATTCTATAATGTACCTTGCTTTTACTGGAATTTTGTTAATTTTTTTTGTACACACGTTTTAATTCGTACGCTCTAATTGAATCATCTAGAGAGCCTTCTTCAATAAATAAAATCCAATACTGGTTAAATTGAAGATTTAACCAAATTTAACATTGATGCTTTATCGATTTCCAGGTTAGTACATATATTTCAGAGATGTGGATGTGTAATTTTGGTAACCATTTGACATGACATTTATAATATAAGTACTTTGCTAATAAGATCATTCGAGAACTTTTTACATGATTTTAACTAAAGAGCAGCTTTATATACGTATGTTTCTAAAACTTTTAGTTTAATGAGTTTCGATAAAGCCAACGTTGGTGCTATTTGATTTTGAAGATCAGAAAATTTGAACTCTACAGCTGACATTAATCAACGAAGATTTTCTGACATTTGTATGAAAAATAACATAACTTACTTAAATATCCATTATATTTGATTGTTCAATGTTTTTTTTTTAATTATGGTAATTAATTTCATATGGTCATGTAGGTTTATAAATTATAAATTTGACTTTTTAGTGGCATTTTCCACGTTTAAGACAACAACCATCCCTATCAAAAAACGGTTAAAAACGATTATGTAGAATACTACAAAAATAACAATTTCGTTTTTTGACTATTTGTTTTAATTATTTCGTTTTTGTGGGGAAGTTGAATTTTCATTTTATTCAACGGTTGTATACCTAAGATGAATTGCAATTCGGCTGTTGGTATTGATGTCCTTCCTCGTTATTGGAAACTCGCACTTGAGTAAAAAGGCTGAGTTTGCCTCCTAGGTTCAGAATATACTATAATTATGTATTGCAAATGACCCACGGAGAACTGAGCATGACCGTAAGATTTCGCATCTCTTACTGTGAGTGAAAAATGTCAAGATGGAGAGGAGGCTAAGACATTTAGGCAACAACCAAATTTTTTCTCGCATGGCCCTTTCTTTTTAGGCCTTAAAAAAGTATACCAGACCCGACCCTACTTTGAGTCACTTTACACATGACTAGCAATATTTAAATCTTGTATAAAATGAAGATCGATATAGTGATAGTGAGCTTCTTTACTTGAAACTAGCGAAAATGAAACATATTTTTATGAAGTTTCGAATAAAAAAACTCTGTAATAAAATTCAAATTCAAAATATCAAAGTTTTGATTTATTGAGAGGGCCTAGATCAAGTCATTTTGATCATTGCTTTTCTCACAGCACTCTTTCATTCGAAGATTCGATTCCCATGGTCGATTATTCGATTCCGGAAACCGAAAAATTTTTCCAGAACCAAAGAATCGAGAATCGACGCCCTCTTTCGGTTCCGGAACCCTACTCGAAAATCGCTAGAATTGACGAAATGTTCGATTTAGTGCATCGTACTGTGATGGAAAATCGTCAATTGACTGTAGTGGAGATTGCTGAGACTTGTGGGATATCATCAGAACGAGTCCACAAGATTTTGCACCAAGATTTTGACATGAGAAAACTAACCGCTCGCTGAGTGCCGCGCTTATTGACAGTTAACTAAAAGTGCGTACGGTCTTTGGCACTTCGGATGAGTGCCATAAGGAAAGTAATGATCAGAATGACTTAAAATGATTATAGATTACATATATCTAGGTCCTCTATCGGACGGCGAAATAAATTTTATTCTACTTTTTACATTCTCATTCATGAGAGTGTAATGTAATCGTCCAAATTTTCGATCTCTGGTTTTTATCGGATCTTTACGTTTTGGCACTTACAGATTCCGAAAATCATAAAAATTTTGTCGGTGTCTGTCTGTATGTCTGTATGTATGGTTACCGGAATGTTGTAGCCACGCTAACTTTGGAAGGATTTGTCGAATCGAGTCAGCTTTTGATAAACTTTTTAAGGGTCCCAAAATGAAGGCCAACATTGTCAACCAGATATTTTCGACCAAAATTAAAAATTTAAAAGCATTTTCAAAATTGAAAAAAAAAATTTTTCAAGTTTCAGAAATTGTTGTCCAAATTTCTTTTAGATGGGAGAGAGTCTTGTAAAATTATCCCAATAAAATTTTTTATTTCGATGAAAATTCAAAAAGTTATATGCTTTTCAACATTTTGAAAATTTTCAAAAAATAGAGAAAACTCAGTAAACCACTTCTTAACCATTGAAATTGATGGTGCGGAGTTCCCATAGTATTTATCAAGCCTTTCCTTGGTTTAAGTGATGGTTTTTTCACGCAAAAAATAATGCCTAATCAGCACACGAAATTCACTTCTCTCCATTTTCGTTGAAATTCACGAGGTTCTCTGCTTTCAATGGCTCTCAAACACAAACTAAATGACTCAGCTTGCTCAAAATTTACCTGTAGGCTATTTATAAATGGCGTTGACGGGAGCTGTGTTGCATTTGAAGTTACTGCGCGAGAAATTGAAAAAGTCACTGACTTAGCAAACAGCCCTCGTAATACTCTCTCAAATTCATCCACGCGGACCATTTATCTCATAATTATCTGGCCGTTATTTGTACCATCGAAGCATTTTCCACCTCGTTTGATTTTGATTTGATCGTATTGAACCATTTGTTTTTGATACACGTATTTATTGTGATTTCTAAAATAAATACTTGATGACTTCAATCTCATGAATAATGCATTTTTCATTTCCAATTGATTTTTATTTAAATATAAGTTTTTATAGATCTTCATAAAGTTTTGAGACAAGTAATTTTATTTGAAATTAAAACTAGATTCTATTTTGAAACCAATTGAATATCAATGTTGGATAATATGAAAAGAAAGTAGAAATGGTAACGATAATAGGAATCCGTTACACTAAGTAATTCAGAGCAAATGTGGCTTGACTTAGATTCTGTGTCACTCGATGAAAACATAAATGCTTTTCTAAATAACTTTCTGACTATCTTTGGCGTTCTGACTATGAAAGAAACCTACATTGAAGTAGCCTCCAAGTCTTCTCACAACTTAAACTCTATCCGGACCTTCAATCATATCTGCATTTTAGATAACCTGTTCAGATAACTTCTATTATTGTTCTACTTAGATTTCTAGGCTCTATCAGGGGTTGTATACGTTTTATAATTTACTAGCAATTCATCCTGCTGACTTAGACTCAAGAATATCAGTCATGGGTCAGCCGGCAACCACGACAGTCAATAGTCAGTATTGCCTGAGTCTTTGAAACTCTAATTGTCCACACAAGCTGCGCAAATTTGCATTGTGCGTCCCTCAGATTCTACAAAATAGAGGATTTGTTCTGGAGACGCAACTGTCTTGATGTTCTTAAGCAATTACTCCCTTATACAATTTTCGGCAATCTACTACATTCTATTTTGCTGTTTATATTGGCTCCATATGATTACTTTTTGTTTCCATTTGTATCTTATATTGTTACCAATTCGTACCGATCTTAGCTTGAAAAACAAATTGTTGAATAAATAAAATAATAATATTCTAAATTCTTTGAAAATCGACTGGAACTCTTATGAACTTCATCGAATTCTTTTAAATACTTTTAAATTCAAAAGATCATAATTCTTATTATTGATACACGTTAGTCACTTCTAGATCATAATTTTAGTACATTTTGGTTGGGAAATAATTATGATGTCAAAGAACTGTATATAAAAACGAAATTTCATTTGCAACTAACTTATTCTTTTCTTAAAAATACAACCATGTCGTGAGAAAAAAAAACTATTTTTTTGAAAATTCCTCTCTCTTGATTGAAAATTCAGCTTATAATGCTAAAGAGTAACTTCTTTGTGGTAAGATTAGTAGTATATTAGGCACAAAAGGGGAGAACAGGCAAATATTATTGATAAATGTATGTTTTCAGTGAGAGACGTTGGAGCCGACCTCAAGTGCCACTTTTCAAGTTCGTACATACACTGTTAAAAATAGTAGAAAATTGAAAATACCAATGAATATTATAATTATATTCCAAGCATATGAAATCGCTATTTAGGTACGTGTTTATCAAATTTCATATGCATTCATGATAATCGCTCAGATAATTCCATTTTACACCAAATTGGAATAAGATTAGCAGTAATTTTCAATTCTTAATAATAACAGACCTAGCCTAAAATCAACTGTACTCACATTAAATTTCTACCATTGGGCGCAAATTTTCGGAAGAGTTCCACATTTACGTTACACTTTGATCATAAAATGTGAGACAATATACGAATTCTAGATTATTACTTCAATTGCAAATATTTGATAAGATTCAAAGAAATGAAAGCACTTTGAATTTTCAAGCACGCTGCTAAACCGACCTGTATATTATATTGAATATAAAGTTTACAGCTATTCATATTTCAATGTATATTAAATTTCAACTACTGCGTAGGCAAATTACTTTATATACATTTGTATTGAATTTAATACAAATTTTTCTCACAGTGTATTTAATGGCCATCATATCTATGACGTCGTAATTTTGGCCGACATATATATATTACATTATATGAATATAAGCTGAAAGTGGGACTTTACGATCTCCCCACAGGCCTGAGCAATGGCCGTATTCATGGATGTATTTTATAAAATATAATAAAAATGATAGATTTACTATATTAGTATATTCACCAATAGAATTAGAGATGACCGCCAGAGCGAAGACGAAAGTATAGACCATCCTCATTTGCGCAAAGCAGAGAAGAAACTGATTAATGCTTTAGTAAATAAATGGGTTAACAAATGCAACCAGCGAGTATTCTATTGCATTATTAGAGTACACATAAGCACGTAAGAATTCGTTATCTTACCTATATGTGAGATGACGAAGTAATTAGTTTCAAGTTTGTCCTTCGGAGATAAGTATATCACTTTACAACTTTTACTACGATCATTATAATTATTACATTTTCATCTCAAATGGAAGCTATAATTATAATTATAATTGTTTTTACACTATGTATGCAAAAAAATAAGATTGAGCAGGAAAGTTCGTAGAGTCGTCTGAAAGTGCCAAGAAAAGTCAATGTGAAATAAATAACAAACAATCACGCTTTTTACCCTTAATTAAAAAAACAATTATACACGTCGTAAGTGTGCGTGAAGGATAATAACCAACCATGACACATCAGATTCAAAAAAAAGCGTACCATAGTTCAATTTTGAAATAAAACCAACAAACTTCATTTTATTCAAACTCCTGTTCAAACATAAAACATTGATTTTTTAATGAAAACAACGCGGAGTGTATCAACATATTGAAAAAAAAGCTGTGAGAAAAGGTACCGGGCCCGGATCGCGTGACTTTTTCGAGTCACTTAAAAAAAAATCTACTTCTTGCTGGTAAAAGTTCAAATACCTTGTCAAAAATTAATTTTATTAATTATAGATCGAGGTGCTGGGATCAGGTGCAATTTTTCAGATGAGCACTTGCTCCCGACGAAATCCTGCGGATTTCCTTATAACAAACTTTTATATATATATATAAAATTAAAAACTAAAGGTTAACAATCACAGCAGGGTCCCACTGGGAGCAACTGCCATCTAAAAAATGACATCGGCTCCCAGTAGGACCGCGGTAAATCCCATTCATCGTTTAACCCAGAGAAATACAGGCCAATAACTTGTTTAAGCACACTGTATAAGATCTTTACAGATATCCTAAACAAAAGGAATGTCCAAAGAATTGAGTATGTGTGGCGAGAGATGTAAGAACAACGTGGCTCGAAAAAAGGTGTAGCAGGATTTCGAGGGAACCTGCTAATTGATAAGTGCGTCTGTAAAGACGCTGCAGTCCATCATTGCGCCCTGTCAATGGCCTGGATTGACTACTGGGAAGGTTTCTATTCAAATTCTCATAGACTGTTCATCTGCATGTTGAAAAGCTTGAAGATGCACCCACACACAGTGAGATGCATAGTGAGATTAGTGCAAAAGCGGGCCCAAAACTACGGTGAGACTCAGCCTCTGTCAGGTAGCTCCGCGGACAACCATCCCAAGCTAAATAGACGGCTTGGCAGCCTGGAAGAAATTCGAACAACCGGGAGGGGCGAAGAGAGTATATCACATCGACCCCCCCTCCCCAGGTGCCAAAAGGACCATTTTCGGCTATGGCCTGTCTCGACGCTTTTCTAGCCGAGCAAAGAAAAACCCTGGCATCGCGCTCGGCAGTATCTCGTCATGTAATCAAGGAAAAATATTTCCGGTTATTTGAAGCATAGAAAGTTTTAATTCAGTAATTTATTATTTGAATGCTTCATGATTAACACGCATTATATAAATACTTTTTATACTTTCTCACCAAGCAATTGAGAATTGGATACCATTGAACTGCAAAATTTTAAATATCCAACTTTTATTAATTGAGCCATTTTAAGACTGTATGGAATAATATATAACCACGCAATTATTTGCAATGCTATTAATTTAGAAAAATCTTTTCAACCGACGATAATCAAATTTTTAACAACAGAACTAGGCTGTACGCAGCCAATCAAATATTTCGTATTTGTTGAAACAATCGAATCGGAATATGTATGCAGTTTGGGAGCCTATCATAATGTTTTTCAGTTTCTAGGGATTCAGTTAATATTTTTAATTGAGAAAGGTTTCAGAAATTATACATCAAAAGATAATAAAGTTCAACTGCAATTTAATTCATAATAAACAGTAAGATTTGACCCAAGAAACCTTATATTTTTGTTTCAATTTTTTCAATAAGTTACATATTGTAGGCCCTATCTAGAATTTGGGCTTCACATCAATTCTGGGCCTTATATAAATGTTAGGCTCTCTGTCAAATTGTGGCCCTATATTTTTTAAAGGTTATATTAGTTTGAAGCCCTATGTCAATTTTTGACCCTATGTCATTTTTAGGTTCAATGTGATTTTGGTCCCCCTGTCAATGTTGTGTCCTGTTTCAGACCTGAATTGGGCATATGGTCCCAATTTGGCTCAGGGTTTAAATTTCACATATGTCCCGAAATGGACATAGGGCCCAAAATTGACGAAAGACCCAAAATTAACATATGATTCAAACTCATTATGAAGATCAAAATAGACATAAGGCCCAAGTTTCCCACGTGACCCAAAATTGATAAAACACTTAGAATGACAGACCAAAAACTGTCATAGGGTCAGAAATTGGCATAGGGCCCAAAGAGAATATAGGCTTGAAAAAAGATAGGGGGCCAGAATTCAGCAGAGGGCCTTAAATTGACATGAGGCCCAAAATTGATGTAAAGCCCAAATTCTAGATAAGGGCTACAACAGACTAGGAGCCCAAAATTGAAACAGAGTCTTATACTAATATACGGACCAAAATAGATATAGGGCACGAATTTGGCATGTGGCCTAAAATTAGCTCCGGCTCTATATTCGACAGAGGGTCCAAAATGAACATAGGGCCCAAAATTAACATAGGATCCAAAACTAATATGAGGCCCAAAATACACATTGGGCTCAAATTTAGCACATGACATAAAATTGACAAAGGGCCCAAAATGACATAGGGGCCAGGACTGTCATAGAGTAAAAAAGTGGGATAGGGACCAAAACTAATATAGGACCAACAAAAATTGGGCACAAATTTAGCAGATGGCCTTAAATTGGTATATGGCCCCAAATTTATGTGAAGCCTGAATTCTAGATAAAGCCTGCAATAGATATGGGGCCCAAAATTTACATTTGGTTAAAAACTTGTACAATGCCAAATATATATATATATATATGTTCTATTTTTATTTTTCAGTGATTGCAACTTTGTACTCGGCTGCCTGTGAACCAAGACAAGCCCAAGGGCCGGTGAGTGATTTGGGATAAGAATAGATATTTGTTATCCTGCAATATAATCAAATAAAATACCAGATTTTCTCATTCTTCATATCCAGATTTGGTAGAAAGAATCATTGAGAGGAGAATTTGAATGTGATTCATTGTTAGTGCCACAAAACCCGTGATTAAAAAAAAAACATCAAGACAACCAAGTGTCAACTTTTTTCTGAAGAGTTCAGCCTCTTCACCTTGAAAATGACCTTTCAAGGTCACGTTTATCGTTTTCCAGTGTTTTCAGCATATCTCGGATGTTTTTTTCATGAATTCTAATCAACCTGGAGTCAAATTGATGATCTCTTAATAATTCATTCAATAAATTTCTTCAACTATTTTTAGCGCGAAATTCCAATTTTGACAGGTATTAAAATATTCAAAGTGAGAATTTCCTCGAAAACAAGAATACATACGGTAGCGAAAAAAATCACACAGTTTGCTTACATATCGAATAATAATTGTAAATTCTTAGAGATTTTCTGAAGTGGTCGAACATGGCAGAATAAATTGAAAAACGTACTTTCATATGAGTATCGGATTTCGAAGACCGTATATGATTATCAAAATAATTTAGAAAATGCCTTTTTCACAACTTGCAAAAATAATATTCGTCTAGAATGTTTTCGAAACGTCTTTCACTGGCAAAATATTTTTTGTACGTGAAATTCCCCTAACTGCCATATCTTATGCAGTTTATGAAGCCACTGGAGCTTACCAATTTCTTTAGTAATATAAGATTTATTTATTTCTCCAGAAACATTATTCTTCTTTTATGTACGCTAATTTTGAGGACCATGTTCTTTACATATATATATTCGGTTTCTATTCATTTGGAATAGAAGTGAAGGGCCTATGACAAAGCCACCGAAAGCGTCATCGGGTTGCGGATAGAGGGTCCTTGTACCAAGGGTTTCTGTCGAATATGGTTACAATGATTGATAAGCAGGGACAATTGTCCAGGGATGGTCCCGGAGGAATAACCCCTAAGCGGAGGCGTAGCCACCGTACCGAAAGCTGAATGGCACCTAGGTGTGTTGTCTTAAACAGTGACTCCGAGAAAAAGGGCGACCTCTCGGAGTATGCAGCCTTATCCTTGCATGCGGGGCTCTACAAGCATCGACCAACCCTTTCCCTAGCTGCTCGTAGGAACAACAATGGCACCACCAAAACACCAACAAGTTGTAGATGCGGTTCAAAAGTCTACTATTATATTTTTGGTTCAGAATTCACCTCTTTTGGTTAGAAATTCTACTATTTCGTTATTGAACTATTGTTTTGTAAATATAATTTTTGTAGGTTAGAAATTAATTTTTTTTAACTGTAAATTTGTCTATTCTATTTTTAGTTGAAAACTAATCGCTTTTAGTTGAAAATTTGAGTATTAAATTTGCATTGAGAATTCATCTTTTTGGTTGAAAATGCAACTACTTGGTTGAAAATTGAACTAATTTGTTAAACATTTATTTTATTGCTTAAATATATGACTATATTTTTGAAAATAATATTTTTAACTGAAAATTTCTCTTTTTTAGTTACAAATGCAACCATTTGGTTGGAAGTTCATGAACATAAAAATAATTTTCTTAAGATTTGTGGGGAAATTAAAAATGATTTTGTTATTGAGAAATTCATTTTAAGAGAATATTTAAAAAGATTTCTAAATTCTCAAAAAAGAATCATGAAGATTGCAAGATAATTATTTTAATTATGTAGGTTTAACAAAAAATGTAGGGAAAATTCGAATCATTTAAAAAGATATTTGCCTAGAAGGTTTTAAGGTTGTGAAAAGATTTAAAAATAATTAAAAGTCTGAGAACGTTTCAACAATGTTTTAAGGAAATGCAAATTTTTGAAGATTTAGGAAAAAAAATTGCAAGCTTTTTTAGTATTTTGAAGGGTTTTAAGATTTGTTCTTACGATTCATAGGGAAATTTGATATTATTTTGAAAAATGAATTCTGAGAGAAAACTAAAAAAGATTTCATAACATTTCAAATGATTTTTAAAAATTTTAAAGCAAATATTTAGAAACAAATTTTATTCAGTTTAAGAGATATTTAGAAGTTTTCAAACCATTAAAAAAGAAGTCAAGACTTTTGCAGATTTCAAGAAATTCTTGAAAATTTTAGAGTTTTTAACGTTTCGAAAAAAGAAGTTTTACGAAAGTTTTGAGAGGTTTCAAAAGAATGAAAAAAATTTCTTTACATTCCTAGGACAATTTGAAATTATTTTTCTTTTTGAGAAATGAATTTTAAAAGAATATTAGGAATAATTTTTAAACATTTTAAAACATTTAAAAAATTGTCAAAAAATCGGGAAGATTTTAAGGCAATTTTTCAAAATTTAACAAAATTTTAGGATAAGCTAATATAATTTCAAAAGATATTAAATTTTCTCAAAGTTTTTGAGGGATTACAAATATTTTAAGACTTGAAAAGATTTCCGAAACTTTATAAAATATTTTTCAATTTCTTCTAAACTTCTAAACGTCAAATTGTTTCTAATATTCCGTAAAATCCTGTGAAATAAAAAAAATTCTTTAAGCATTTCTAGATTATTTTTCGCTACATTTAAAAGTTTCAACTGTAATAATATGAAATTCTTATTTTCTTTATTTTCGGCTCACTTCTACCTAGCTATTCATTCTATTCTTCGAGTTTTCTTACAATAGAATAATAGTCTTAATAGAGTAATAGACCATAAAACGAGTAAATTCCCAAAATTGATTGGGTATAACCAGGTATACGTACTGCAGAATGGATATTGGATATAGGAGATTCGTACTCGATTCTGGAAAAATGACCTACAGGTTCCCCCGAGTTTAAATGAGGGATTTAAACTTATATCCCCCTAAATATTTGAATCATTATATTTGAGTTCAATGATTTAGAATTTTTTTGAAAATATGCAAGGGCTGTATGTATATTGTAAAAAATGTTTGAAATTTTTTTTGAGATTTTTTTCGAATTTGAAAAAAGTTTAAAATAAAATTTTGTACAACGATTGTTTCAAACTGATGTGGGCAGGATTGCCTATGGTATATAATATAGGGGAAGTTTTTTAAATTGTAAAAAACTCATCTGAATATTCTAAAAAAATTTCAAAAAATTAAAACAGACACCATCGCCAAAACATGATTTTTGGCTTCAGGGGGTCTCAAAACGTGTAGATTCGTTAAAAAACTGAGGTGTGAAATTTCGGACGATTTTAATACTTTCTCAATAATAAATTATGAGAATGTGAAAAAAATAAGAAAATAAATTCTTTTAGATAACATTAATGTTGGTACCATATTCCTAAGACTTTAAGTCGATTTTTAAAAACCGAAAACATGAACTTTCAACAAAAAAGTTGCATCTTTTACTTTTTTCATCAAAATAGTGAAATTTTCCACCAAACAGTAGAATTTTGAAACAAAGGACATGAATTCTGAGTCCAAACTATAATGATAGACTTTTCAAATAAAAATAATTAACTTTGGTAAACAAATTTTTGTTGTGAGACAAACAATTCCGTAACATCACCAGGGCCATGCTCAAATATGACTGATTTCATATATGATATCAGTCTTTTGTATCTTGGAAAATAGAGCTTTTTATATTTAAGTTTTTTTTACACTTCTTATCTTAATCAATAATTATAGCCCACCTGTAAACTCGCAAATAATTACATATACTTAATTATCAGTATAAATCCGATGTTTTGTAATCTAATAACTATAGCTTACAGTTGGGGGATAGCTATAAAATATGCATTGATCTAACTTTACATCTTATAATTTATGATAATAATGTTACAAATGCTTTTTGCTATCAACAAAGATATATACTGTAATAAAGATTACTCTCAAATATTAAAAAGTGTAAGAACAAAAATTTAACTATGAACAATCGGAAAAATATTCTTCAATTCAAAGAAAATTTCTTTGAATTAATGAAATATATTTATTGGCTCTCTGTGAAAGAAAAGTTTATTTGATGGACGTGTCTACAAGTACCGAAAAAATGCAGTCGATTGTACCGAAATTGGAAATTTCGGTACAAATGGACCCTTTTTCAGCTCTATTTGTACCGAAAAATCCGCCTATTTGCACCGAAATTTCGGTACCCGTAGCCACGGCCTTATTTGATTCAAAGAAATGGGTTTTTGTTCGAATAAAGATTTTTCTTTAATTTGAGATGATTTTCCTTATTTGAAGTTTCTTTTGGTTGACAGAAGAAATTATGTTAAAGAAACGGTTTCTTTAATTCAAGACAAATATTTTTCTGATGTTTTCATAAATATTTACATTTAAAATTAAATGCAATTTTGTTTAACTTTGATTAATATTTATATGTACATATTTATAACTTAAGAAAACATCGAAATATTTTGATATATTATTTAATGACAATGCACATTCTTAATCACTCGGTTACTTAATAAGCTCTAGAGAAAAATGAATATCGCATATGAGGCCGTTCAATAAATACGTAACGCCTTCGGAGGGAGTGGGGGGGCACCTCGGGAGTTACACCAATGTTAAACTTACATACACTTGATATAGAAAAAGTGATGGGGGGGGGGTGCACCTCAAGCGTTACGCCAATGTTAAACTTACATACAATTAATATAAAAAAAGTGATTAAACAGTATGCATCACGATGGTTTTTTAAGCATTTTATGCAGTGAAGATGTACAGAATCGTCAGGTAAATAGTTATTAATAATTTTTTATGTTCAAATATACACAGAGTTAAAAAAAATTATCATAACAACTTTTTAAATTTTTTCGAAAAATCGAAAATTCAAATTTTGATCGCAGAAAAAATAATTAATAAATGAAAATTCCATTTTGCGGTCAAACTATGGAAGATATAAAAAAATATGAGTATACAAAAATTGTGTACCCAAGAAAGATATGCAAATTTGTTATGAATTACTTTTTGATAGGACGCGTAATTTTTGTTTCATTCATGAAAAACAACATTAAAAATTAAAAAATTAAACTTTTGGACAGACAACACAAGTTATGAGAAAAAATGAATTGACAGAAGTTGCTCATCCAAAAAACAACTACAAACTTTTCATCGAAAATTTTTCGATAGGACGCTTAGTTTTTGTTTCAATCTTAAAAAATGACAAAACAAATAAAAAAATTTAATGTTTTGGAAAACGACACAAGGATAGAAAAAAAAGGCAAACCTGTTCACTCAAAAAGGATGTACAAATTTGTTATTTATAATTTTTGGAAAGGGCGAGTAGTTTTTTACAATCGTAAAAAATAAGAATAAAAATTAAAAAATTAAATTTCTGGAAAAATGACACAAGAGACGAAAAAAAAAGAGAAGACAAAAGTTGTTCAACCAAAAAATATCTACAAATTTGTTATAAGCTCTTGTTATAAAAATGCATCAAAAATTGAAAATTTACTTTTTGGAAAAACGACAAAAGCTATAATAACTTTTTATTTTACAAAAATTTTCGCCTAAATTATATCTACAAATTTGCGTAGAACTTTATACTAGTAACAGTATTTTCAGCTTAAATCATGAAAAAATAACGTTGAAAATAAACAAATTAAATTTATGGAGAAACGACACAAGTTGCAATAAAATGTATAAGAATAACATTTGTTGAATAGGAGGCACACTTTTTAATAATTATAAAAACAAGACAATGAAAATACGTATGTTTCAATACCAATGCATATTATGACTTGTGACAATATAAATGTTGAACATAATGTAGAAAAGGGGAGCTTTAACAAAAGAGAATTCACAATCACCAAATTACAGCTGTCTATGATTTGACCTTTAATTTTAAAAGGTCTGGGCGTAAATGTGGGAGAAATATAAAAAACCAAGCGCGTAGTGCGAGGTTAATACATCATGGAGCGCAAAGCGCGAGCTGAATATATTATCGGGCGCGAAGTGCGAGAACAAACGGTCGCGCGCACAGCGCGCGATGAGAATATGCCCGCTCAGCGAGCACATTGTTTTTTTTTCAAATTTATTCAAATAAGGTAAAAATCCCCGTGGGTATGTGGGTTTATTATGTTCATTTTCTCATTTTTTTGAAATAAAGTATAATACCCCGAGGTATGTGAGATTTGAGGTTATTGTCTTATTTATTAATTTAAATAAATCAGCTTTTCCCCGGGTGCGTGGGTTAATAGCATGTGGTTCTGTTTATTTATTTTAATAAATTAACTGTCGCCTGGATGTATGGGCTAATAGCTTGTAGATTTTTTATTTATATCAATAAATTTATAGTTGCATTCATTTCATTTTACAGAATCTTTGTTTGTGTAATTTTAAAAATGGCGCCGACCTCAGCGAACCACGGCTTAAGATGGCGGCATCCGGCTAGGTTGCCACACTGTCTCTGGACAGTGGTAGATTATTCCATTGAACAACGCCATTATATTACTTAACCTCAACCTGACATGAGTGCTTAAGCGCATACGTGCTTGTCAAACTTTCAAACGTGTCAGAAACTTTCGTCCCATGAAACGTTTCATTGTTTCATGAAACTTTCAATGTTTCAATTAAACGTTTCATGGACTTTTACAAACCTATTTCTGCGCAAGCAGAAACAAGACTCTCTCTCAGCGACTCTAGGAACTTAACGCAACACCCCGCAAGCCTCCCCCCACCACCTATTTCTATGTTCCGCATGAATGCACACGTCATAGACCATGCACTTTCCTCACGAGGATTTCCTTCTCTTCCCGAAAGGGGAAGGTTAATATGAAATTGCAATAATAATTTTTCCTTGCTGTCAATTCTAACATAAATTTAATTAGTGTGTCGACAGAAACCTGTTGCCGAAATAGAAATTTGAAAAGTTGTTTTGTTTAAGAAAATGTATTTTCTATTAGCAAACAACTTTTAAATAAGGGGAAAGGTGTAACGGCGTGCGAATCGCCGTAATTAAAATTCATGAAATTCAGGCTTGCTGGTAAGAAAGGAATCTTCCTTACCAATCAAAGAATTCAAATTTAAACAATTCACTTGCAAATTCAGTTAAATTCATATGAATCAAGAATGAGTTAAAATCCAACTTTTGCATCTAACTGAAATACCAAATATTATCAAAGTGAACTCAGTTTTTCTCTCTCTTCTCTATAAAAGGGTTACGTGTATAAAACAACGTACGAGGATGAATTATCTTTCCGCTTTCCATGGGATTCTTGCGAATAACACCCTTCTGTCGAACTGGTTCAATCCAGTAATCCAGATCATAAAATTTATGTTCATTTACGGCGACCTGCGAAATATGACGTAGGTTACCTACGTGACATGAAATGTAATTGGTCCATAATGACATTGGAAACCAATTTTAAAGGTTATAAATATAGGTGCAAGCGCGCCGAAACGCGAGATTTTTCTCGCTATCTTTTTATACCGTAAATCACAAAATGTTGATATTGTGAAACAATTGGACTTTGTAAATTATGAACGAATCAGGATTATTGTTGTGACAATAAATTTATGAATAACAGTTATCAGGCCCGGCGGAACAGGTGGGTACGATGACTAGTACTACCCACCTGGAATCTCGGAAGGTGGGTAATTACCCACCTGGAAATTCGAGCGAAAAAACATGTATTTGGGTTTTGATCCATTTTCATAACATGCGCGCGTAAAGACCAACCTGTACAGAAATTGCGACTCGGTTTTGGTAAGGTGCTAGTCATATTTCCCTAACTTTATCAGGGCGCTGAACGGGAAATCTGGAAAGGACCTGACAAGAACTCTAATTCTGGAAAAATGTTAACTCATTGAAGACACATTTATCAATAGATCTCATTTAAATCAAACTTTTTTTTATTTAATAGAAATTAAATTTCTATAAGAAATGCATCTTTAAGATAAAATGTCGTTTAAAACCACAACAAGTAAGTATTAAAATATAGAACGGAAAAAAAGTTAATCTCCATTCGCTGATGTTAGCCTAATTAGGTTACTGCTTTTATCACGTGCCCTTTCCGTGCGTCCACCGTACCAATCTTTGACGTTTGGCAAAACGGCTCCTAAATCCATGAAAAATGTTTTTTCACTCAAAAATTTTAAAAAATATTCGTAATTTTTAGAGCTTCTATATTGTTTTCATTTTCAGAACTCCATACAAAAAATAAATTTTACCCATATGAACTCAAATAAAAAATCTGCAAATTTTAAAAATTGGGCATATCATGCAGATTAAGAAAAAAAAGTAACATTCGTGATTTTTCCCAAACTTTGCAATTAACAAATTTTTTTATTTTATTCCGACGAAGCTCAAGCGTAAGATATAACGTTATAAGGGACCCAAAAGGAAAATTTGCAGTGTTAATGCGTTTCCGAATTATAGAAGTTTTTATATACATGAATATACAAATATACCTACCCGAATATACAAATATAGATACATAAATGTCGTAGGGGTGAATTATAAAATGGACTGTGTAATGATCATATGAGCTTTTTAGTATTATTACTGACTGATTTAATACATTTTATATATTCCAATTTCATACAATTTTAAAAATATGCAGTAGTCAAAATGATTCAAGTAGGTACGCACTTTCGGATTTCGTAAGTGTCCCGACAAATATATTTTATTTACCAACCGCAGAAATAAGATGCCACGAAATTTGAAAATTCTACTTTGAATTATAAAAAATTTAATTAGTGTTGAATTCTTCAAACTCCAAATGACTTGAAAATATACCTATCTTTTCACCTTTCTGTTTCATATGTTCTATTCCTAGAATTGGCAAAATAAATGTTTAATTAGAACAAAATGACATACTAATAGAGTGAAGTTGAATCTTTGAAATAATCGAAACATAGTCGGGTTTGATATCAAATTAATCACCAATGGACAAATTAGTATAATATGTAATTATATTTCGACTTTAACTATTTATTAAAGAACGCTCATTAGGACTAGCGCGTCAGAGTAGCAAAAGAACGCTCCCGCGAGCTGTCCGCTCCACTAGCGCACATCTGTCGCATTCCTCGGAAAACCCGAGGCGAGAACGAGAAAGGACGAGACGGGACGAGGAAGAATGTGACGAGACAAACCGAGGAATGGGCCCGGTAAAACGAGACGGAACCGAGGAATGAACAAGGCGAAAGCGAGCCAGGCTCGGTATTTCTCGTTTTGGACGGCAACACTATTTTCCATAGTTCACTAGAAATATCTTGAAATCTTTGGAAATCTTACAGAATACTTAGAAATCCCTTAAATTTTTTACATTCTCATCAGAGAAGGTATTAGATTTGTGTAAAATTTGACTACCCCTGTTTTTGTCCAATATTCACGTTTTGAGACCGTCTGACCCCAAAAAACAGGTTTTCGTGAATGTGTCTGCCTGTCCGTATGTGGTTATGTGTGTATGTATGTAGATTTGTAGTCTGTTAGCACGATGAATTTCGAAAAAATTGGAATTGGTATACTCTTCAAGTGTCCTAAAATGAGGGTCAAGTTCGTTAGCCAGCCATTTTGGATAAAAATTCAAAAAGTTACCGCATTTAAAAATTTGTTGAGACCACTTTTTTTCAAGAATTAATAATTCTATGTACGGATGCTTATAGTACTCAAAAGGACGAAAAATTTATCTTAATGACTTTTTTCGATAAAATGAAAATTACTAGAGTTATAACATTTGCGAAATTCCAAGAAACAAACGAAAATAAACATTTTAAGCCAAAACACGCACGATATGAAAAAAAGTCACAAGGAGAAAAACGTTGCTTTTCGAACACTCTACAATATTATAATAACAACTTTTCGAATTTTTTGAAAAATCCAAAATTCAAATTTTGATCGCACAAAAAATAGTGAAAAATTAAAAATTCAATTTTTCGGTCAAACTATGCAAGATAAGAAAAAATATGAAAAAACAAAACTTGTACATATAAAAAAGATCTACAAATTTGTTGTTGATCACTTTTTAATAAGATGCGTAGTTTTTATTTTATTCGTTTTAAAATAGCATTAAAAATAAAAAAATTAAATCTTTGGAAAAACGACGCAAGCTACGTAAAAAGATGAATAAACCAAAATCGTGCATTCAAAAAAGATCTACAAATTTATTGGTGATAAATTTCGGATAGAATGCGTAGTTTTTGTTCTGATCTTAGAAAATACAATCAAAGAATTAAATATTTGGAGAAACGACACAACCTATGAAAAAAATTAATAGACAAAAATTGTTCACCCAAAAAAAGCTATGAAAATTTGTCATAAATAATTTTTTTACAGAAGCGTAGTTTTTGTTTTAATCGTAAAAAATCGCATTGAAGATAAAAAAAAATTAAATTTTTGGAAAAACCACACAAGAGACGAAAAAAAAAATAAATGGACAAAAGTTGTTCAACCAAAAATGATCTACAAATTTTCTATAAACTTTTGTTATAAAAATGTTCTTAGAACCACATTACGCTAGGATGCGTATTTTCAGTTCAAGTCATAAAAAATAACATTAAAAATAAAATAATTAAATATATGGAAAAACGACACAAGTTGCGATAAAATGTTTAATAACAAAATTTTTATATAGGATGCGCACTTTTTAGTCTGTTAGCGCGATAACTTTCGAAAGAATTGACAGATTGGATTGGGCTTTAGTATACTCTTCAAGTATTCTTTATTGAAGGTCAAGTTCGTTAACCAGCCATTTTTGGTAAGAATTCAAAATGTGAGCACACTTTGAAAATTTTTGAGACCTCTTTTTTTATATTTAAAGTTCCATGGACAAATGATAATAGTTTTAAAAAAGGTGAACGAAATTATCCCAAGACTTTGTTTCATAGAAAAAAAAATTATCAGAGTTATAACATTTACAAAATTCAAAAAAAAAAAAAAACGAAAATGAACATTTGAAGCCATAAAACGTACGATATGAAAAAAGTCTACAGGAGAAAATCTTTGCTTTTTGAACACCCTACGATATTAACATAACAACTTCTTAAATTTTATGAAAAATCAAAAATTAAAATTTTGATCGCGCAAAAAAATAATTAAAAATCAAAAATTCAATTTTGCGGCCAACCTATGTAAGATATAAAAAAGGTGAGGAAACAAAAATTGTGCATATAAAAAGGGTCTACAAATTTCTTATTGATCACTTTTTGATAGGATGCATAGACTCTCTCCGTCCCAGTTCTATCCTCACACGCCCCATTAATTAACCGAAGTTTGGTGGAACTGACGTTATAACTAGACTCTCCACCATATGACGACTAACTACTTAATTTGGACATGATTTCAACTCGCAAAATAAATTTCTGGCATAAAGGTGGTAGTTGGGCGTACACTTTAAACAGTGAATAATGCAAACAATAAAATAGCTTTGAAATTGACTAAAACCTTGATTAACGAATGACATGCGCACGGTAAAGGTAAAGATCAAGTTTCAGGCGATTGAAAATGTAATATATTATTATTATTATTATATCATTAAGCCGTTTCCCTTTCGGGGTAGGCGTGAATTGCTCGGTTGGATAGTAGGCCTTTAAATATTTGACGAAACGTAAAATAAACAATGATTAGTTAGCCTTATAGTACATAAATTTGATTTTATATCAGAGCAAATTTTGTTAAAGTGGATTAAAATTAATTTTGAATAACGAACAGTTTTCCTAATATTTCATTTCTTATATGTATAATAAAATGAACAATCTGTTTGACTGGACAACTTCAAGGTTTGGCCCGAGAAAAACCTCCAGATTCGGCCGTTTCGTTCCCGGCACTCCTCGGAGCGTTAACTATGAAATGCATCGATCGCGACCGACGCTAAAGTGGTGGGGGTAGCCCTTGAGCGAGAAATCGGAGAAGCGGCATTGCTCGGGGCGTCACTGCTCGGAGCTTGGACTGTAGTTTAAATCGTCGCCCTAAAGTTATAGTACGCCATGTCCCTCAACTGTCAAACTGTCAAAATAAAGTTCAAAATTTAACCATAATATACTATATTAAATCGTTGCGAAATGTTGAAATAAGTTTATCGGTAAAAAATAATGCGCGATCAAGAATATATTAGCACACATTTTAATATTGTTATAAATGTATTTTAGCTAATGTGGAAAATTGGTTCTGGACGTGGCGTAATACAAGATTCAGAAAATTGATTTTTTTCTTAGAATTATAGTACGCTATGTCCACCAAATGTCTATAAATGAACTATTTATAATGAAATTTCCAAGTAAACAGTTCAACAGAATGATACTTTACATTAATCTATTGCATTGCATACGTCGAATCAAATGAATTATTCCCAAATTATTGACTTTCGAGTAATATACCGATTGTTACTTTTAAGGGTCAACATATTTTTTTAAATTTTTATCTCTCAAATTGAAGTTAGGTTATCCATATAAAATATGCACTACGAAGTTGGTATTTTTTCACTTATAGCCATGCAAAAAAGGACGTGGCGTGATATAATTCTAAATTTCAATTAACGTCACTAATTTAATTAATAACTGTAACAGTTGAAAGAATAAATATCGGGGGAAATTTTATTAAAAAACAAAGTTTACATTTGCTGAGCCTGAAAATAATAATGGTTCAAAATTTTCAAAAATTGGACATAGCGTAGTATAACTCTAGGGTAACGATTGTATCCCATATTGGATAATAAATATTTTAATGAATAATAGAATCACAATAATAGTAACTTAAGGTTTAATTCAGTAACACTGTAGAATCTTTCAAGTATAAGTAATGGAGAATAATATTTTTACGTAATGCGATTATACACTTTATGTCTTCACTTCAAAGGTCTCCCCTACTAAGAATATAATATAATATGTCATCTTTATTATTAATATGAAACAAAAAAAAAAGAATTGAAATGTAACTTATATCAGACAATAATTAGTTTTAATTAATAATAGAATTCAAATATGTAATTTTCAGATTCATTCTATAATCCTGTACCATGTTAATTATTAAATTGCATTTTCTATACAAAAATATGAATATTTAACGAAGTACATGAAGTTTGTTATAAAAATGATAACTTTTTTAAACCAAACACGAAACTGTTGAAATCTCATTTAAATTAATTAATTTTTAATCATAAAGGAAACAACTGTTCAATAATACAGTTGAACTCTAAACAAAGTAAAGTAATTTTGAACAAAGTACTTCAAATTTCGATCAAATACTTGCATTTTGTATTAGATACTTCAATTTTATATAAAAAAAATACGAATTCTCTATAAAACGGTTAAATTTTCAACAAAAAATTTCATTTTCAATAAAAATAGATTATTTTTGTAAAAAAAGCAAACGAATTTTCAATAAAGAATATAACATTTCAATCACATAGTTACATTTTCAACCAAAGTAATGAATTTTCTACACATAAATATGAGTTTTTAAAAAATTAAATGAATTTTCTACGAAAAATGATAAATTTTAAACCAAAAATGAAATAGCTATATTTTCATTTAAATAAATTGATTCTAAATCAAAAATAAAACGAATTTTTAAGAAAATATTTGAATTTTAAGGAAAATACATTAATTTTTGATAAAGTACTTTAACTTTCGAACAAATACTTCGATTTTGTATTAGATAGTTTAATTTCTCATCAAAGGATAAGAATTTTATACAAAACAGTTGAATTTGCAACCAAAAATAACATTTTCAATCCAAAAAGATTAAATTTCGTGAACAAAAGAAGACGAATTAAAAAAAAAATTAATTTTCAATAACTTGGTTTTATTTTCAATCAAAGGAATGAATTTCCTGCACAAAAATACGAATTTTTAAGGTATACAGTACAAAATGTACTATGACTAGAATGTGAACTATACAGAAAAACTCATCGTATTGATATATTCATGATGAAAAAAAATGATATACTTCAACAAGAAAATAATTTACATTGCATTAAATAATTCACAAATAAAAAATGGGTGACATCTCTCCAAACAAACCCTCGAAAGAAACGGGGGTAAAAAAACGCCGCCAAGTAATACATTCTTACTAGCATAAAATACAAAATTATAGTAGAAATATATATATTGTAACTGCCAACTTTTGGTCGTTAACTAAATTTTATTTGTAATTGGTCATACTTTGTTAATTAATAGATATTCTAAAATAAAATAGGGGTTATCATGAGAGAAAAATGAGATTCTTAGTAAAAACAGAGAGTTTATTCATGTATACATGAATATCTAAATTGTACATGAGTTCGTATCATCTATTCTTTGATATTTCTGTAATTCGTATAAAATATAAACTCGCATGAAAGTTTCTATTCTCGAACGTTTTGTACCGACTATATTCGGTTTCTTAGGAACTACTCACTTATAGTTATTTTTCTCACTCATATTTTTGTATATTTTCTCGATTAACTCTCTTTATGAAACATAAATTTATTCGTAAAGAACATACTAGAAATCAATCTAATTTTATAGCTATTTCACTCAGAAGAATATCGTTTTACCTATTCCCATGATGAATATGTTACAGTGTGTGTGTGTGTGTGTGTGTGTGTGTGTGTGTGTGTGTGTGTGTGTGTGTGTGTGTGTGTGTGTGTGTGCATGGGTCATGAAAATTTCACAATAGAATGTTGTGAGATCACTAAAATTCGCCAAATACTATTAGTGAATAAAATATTTTTGTCATTAATAGATTTTAATGTTTCAATTATTCGTGTCCCACAAGTAAAATATTTTCAATAATAATAATCTGAATTACAGAATTGGTAATTACAATCATTTCTTGAAAATGCAAATTTGGCGTGCCTGTCTTCATATGGGCAATACGCCTGCAGGTACCTCTTACACTGTAAAAAAATTGGTTGAAAATTACCGCATTAATCCGTGGACATAAAAATACCGTTGATTAACGTGGTAATTTCACTGCAATAGTTGAAAATTAATGTGATACTTTAAAATCACATGCAGACAGGAAAATTCCCGTCCTTCACCTATATACCCATCCACACATCACTACTTTACCACCGAGCAATTCACGCCTTCCCCGAAAGGGAAACGGCTTAATGATATAATAATAATAATTATCTTATTTGAAAAATTCGAGTCTGGGCTTTTGGGAGGAGGGGGGAGGGGAGTCGCCGTGCCCCCTTTAGATTGGCGCCTGAAATCCAGTAGAAGTTGGCCAAATATTTCAAAATTCAAATTTTTCGTAGTCGAATCATAACACCCAATACCTTCGTATTTTATGATACGTACCGAATCATAAAACCAAAATATATAGCAATATTTTGAGCTATTTTGAAAATTGCTACTTCAGTAGAAAAAGGCTCGGGACCAACGCGAAATTTTCAGAGTGATTAAATGAAGAACTGATTAAAAAATGTTTTAAATTCTTTTTTTTTTATATTTCAGCATTAAAAACCGAAAAAGAGCTCAAATTCTGAAAACTCTGACGAGAAATAAACCTTATGAGGTAATTTTGAATTTTTAAAATTAAACACGACGATTTCAATAGAGCTTCAAATTATTATTTCATATAAAAGTTACTTTTGCTCATGTTATATAAAAAATGTGACATTTTTCTGCACCCTTGTATTTTGAAAATCAAATTTCGAAATAAGAAAGAAAGTAATTTAATAAATTGATGTGTTCAATAAGTTCCGAAAAAATTGACAATTATTATAGCTGAGTATCAAAATTTCTGAAAATGAGGCCGCAACTGACATCGAGGAAAAAAAATGGAATGACATTTTTGATTGCGAGAATGACATATACCAGCAAAAATTCGGTAATGAAACCGCCAATGCAAGCTTGGGGAGCTTCCATAAAGGATGTCAACGTTTAAGGGCGGGGAGGGGGGGGGTAGCCCAATTTTGACAGTCTGTAACAGAAGACATTGAGACCCTATTGACACACACAATGTGACAATGGGGGGAGGGGGTCGAAAATTCGCCAAAAAATATGACATTTTTTATAGAAGCTCCCTTGGGAATATTGCTTTGAAAGTTTTAAAATTAAGATCGAAAAGAAATCTATTTTATCATGAATAATTTTATGCAAAATGTTCATGGAAAAGATTCACAATTAAAAAAACAGAATTCCAAACTATCTCACTTTTCGGCTCATGAGAGACAAAAATAACTAAATCAAAAAAGAGTGAGAAAAAGAGAAAAAAAGAACAAGAGAAAAAGTCAACCAAAAACCAACCTCTCACTTTTTCCTTTCTCCGTCCTTTTTATACTACCAGGGAACCAATATGTTTCGTGGTCAATTTAGACCCTCTCATCTGAGATCATTTATAGGAAAAATACAAGGTCTAATTAAAAATTCGTATACAAGTTAAATAATCAAAACATAATACCTGCAATTAAAAAAAGAGAGATATACATACACAAATATACAGAAAAATACATACACATACATATACATCCATATGTATACTTTCCCCTTTAAAGATTACTATATCTAATTTTGCATTAATTAGTGAAAAAAGGATATAAAAATTATTCTTTATAACGAAAATAAATAAATATTTAAAATTCTATCCATTCAAATAATTATTTAAAATTGAAACAAAAATGGTAATCATTAATTTCACGTGTATGGATACATACATGTCTTATAATCCAATCTGTGTCACACGGTACATGACGACACTACTGTTGAAAGTCACAAACACAGTCTCGGAAAATTGAGGAAATTTTATTTAGGTATGGCAAGGTTCGTTCGAACAAGAAAATGTACGCTTGTCTAAGAATATTGGACGGTAAGGTTCAGGACAGTTTGGAAGATACAGGTGTGCAGTAGTTTTTTGGCCCTCCTGGAACACCTGCGGACATACGTACTATGATTATTTTCAACATTTACAGAAAAATTAAAACAAAAATTGAAATGTTTAATTTTTTTTGGTCTAGTGGGCGCTGACGCCGCCAGGGTACTTTTTTCGAAGGCCTGGCGATGCCAGGCCGCTTTCTTGTCGCACGAAAAATTGCTCTACGCTGTATTAAAAATTTAATTTCAAGACAGTATGGATTTTATGTCAGCAATACATTATAAAGATATATTTATCGCAATGTATCATAGATTATATGATTATTCGGAATTTCCTGACTGCAGTGACGCATGTGTGTGGGATTTTCCCAACTTATAAGTTGATTTTGTTGACCTAATTCATTTCAAATCGCATAGATAATCTATGCGCAAATCACAGAATTATCTGCTACTCAAATATGTTATGAGTAATTGAATTTTAAAAATCGAAAACGCAGATTATAAAAAATGGTCCAAATTTTTGTTTAAAGTGTGATATTTTTAAATATAATATAGGCATTTGACATTTGCTTTCTAATTCTAATAAAACTTCTTGTCCTAGTCCCAAATTCTTTGGAAAATTTAAAAAGTTCGAAAGTGAAAAAATAGCGGCGGTTTTGCTAAAATTATTCAGTCAATTTAATTAAAATTCCACCGTTCTTTTTTTTCTTGATTTTCTTTCTAGATTCGCCCCAATGGGCCTAATGTAAAGAATACATTTCATCATATTCTGCTCTGTGCGACAATGCACATTTTTTGGCTAAACGACACAAGATACAAGAAAAGTCAAAGAAATAAAATTTGTTGTCCAAAAAAGTTATAAAAAACTGTTTTTTGACATTTTTTTCTATCTCGCGTTATTTTCGAGAATTTCGCGAAAATATTTTTAAAATCCTTTAAGATTCTTTTTTCACAACAATAAAATTTTATGGTGTCACAAAAGAAGCAAATAATAACATAAGTAAACAGCCTGAACAACTTTTAAATGAAACTTTTTCGCTTAAGGTCGACATTTTTAAAATAATCGATACTCTCCATTCTTCCTAACTTACTTAATTATTTTCCCACCTAGACGTTGTTAAAGCTGTTAAATTGAGTTTTTTAAGACTTAATTTTATATATCTAGTGTCGTTTTGGCAAGGCATGTGAATTTTTGTTTTTCAAACAAATAAACATTCTCTCTTCTCACACAGGGTAGAATATCATGAAATATACTATTTACATCAGGATGAATATAGAAAAAAATCAAGAGAAAAAACGGTGGAAATTTAAATAAAATGACTGAATATTTTCAGAAAACCGTCGCCATTTTGTCACTTTTGAACTTTCTTTTTAAATTTTCTAACGAATTCTGAAAGAGGAAGACAAATTTATCAGAATCAGAAAGATACTTTTACCAGAAATTGTGCACCATATCCGGACCTGGAGCTTTCCAGTTACTTACCATTTTAAAAATCGCTGAAACATCTGAATCTGTGATATTAGCAGAGACAATTTTTTGTGCTGATTCAAATCTTTAAATTATACGATGAAAAATGGAATATTATGCGAAATTCTGCTTCGAAAGTCTGAATTATGCGAAATTATGCGATGAAAAAATCAGATATATATATATATATATATATATATATATTAAGGTGGTCCAAAAAACACTTTTCGAGCTACAGGGCAAGCCCCCTCCCCCCAAGTCCATTTCCGGAGAAAGTAAATCCCACCCCAATTCGAATATTAACACATGTATTTTTTTAGTGATCTTAGCGAATGCACAAATTGATGTAAACCTGGTGCTACGTCACGCCAATGCCTGAGAGACTGCAGATTCATAATTTAAGATTTAATCGGTATAATCGATAACACGTAGCAAACACACTGCTTCCGTAAAAGTACACAAGCATATCTTGTAAATCATCGAGAAATTGTAGTGAAATGTAAAGGTCAAAAATTAGGTACAGCAATTGGAATATTGGAATTCTGTAAAATTCTCCTTCTTGTACTTTCAAAAATTTTCAACCAGTTTAAATTCAACAGCTACCAAATTAATTCAAATACCAATTTCGTTAAAAATTGTCGACACTACGTAATGTTCCTGTACAATTAATTTTATAAAAATTTTCAACCACTTTAAATTCAACAGCTACTAAATTAACTCAAATCACAATTTCATTAAAAAGTGTCGACACTACGTAATCTACCTATACTATTAATTGTATACAATTTTTCAACCAGTTTAAATTCAACAGCTACCAAATTCATTCAAATACCAATTTCATTAAAAAGTGTCGACACTACGTAATGTACCTATACCTACACGTAGTGTCGACACTTTTTAATGAAATTGGTATTTGAATGAATTTGGTAGCTATTGAATTTAAACTGGTTGAAAAATTTTTAAAGTACTAGAAATAGAATTTTAGAGAATTTACCATTTATTTACATTAGATGTTAATGTTCAATTTTCAAAAATCGTCACGAAATGTATTCATTTACATTGTATTCAAGGTTTTTTAATGCACACGTATACGGTCATTTTTGAAAACCTATTTTAATCTTTTATTACTTGTGAGACAATATTTAAAAGTTCGTAATTAAATATTTTAAAAATTAAGAATAATTATTGTACAGACTAGTACTGACGAATGCGGAGTCATAAAAAGAGGGAGTAAGAAAGAGTATGTTTATTGTTTCAGACATGAAGTTTACGCAGCGTTATCATTATAGCCTTAGAAATTTACTTCTAAATCAAGACATTCCTTGAAAATCTGAAAGTAAATTACCATCTCCCGTTCGAAGAAAACATAATTTAACATTAACGACATTAATATATGCGTATTAGCAGAACACAAGTTATTAGACAGCTTTGTCCACTGCCTTGAGTATTTCGCTGCATTACGAAAAAAACAGTCTGATTCAGCTTCAAAATATATTTACTTCTACATTTTGTCAAATGAGATTAAGGAGTTTCCACATGTTTTTTATAATTTATTTATGCTATTGCAGTACTGCGAAGAAAATGTGACGGATTCTATCGCATAAATAAACTTTTATAAAAAAATTATCTGACTTTCAATTTAAAATTTACTTACCAGAAGCTTGTAGTTTAAAGTTTGAGTCCATTGAAGTATTACGTAATGCCTTTTTCACACTATGTTGCCCCCCCCCATACGTTTTCTATAGTAAATGTATTTAATTTTAACATGAGTGTAACGCCAAAGCTGATCTCCCCTCGCCACAAATAATACGCACTTTCGGCCATTAATGTAAATGTAAGGACGTTATAATAACCCTCCAAATTTGCAATTATTTGAACTTTTCACAGTTTTTAACATAAATTTTTTTCAAGAGCGTGTTGAATATAATCGGTGCTTGAAAGTTGATAAAAAAATCAATATTTGACCCCAAAGACACAAAAATTGTAGCCAATTATTTAAAATTAGTTATAATGCAAGGACCTTGAGTATGTATAACAAAAAAATACATTAAACTGAAATTAATGAATCTTCTATAAAAGTAAACTGAAGTACAAAAAAGAATTCGTAATTAATTTTTTTTAACTGAAAATAAATAGAATGACTTAAGAGTGGTTGTTCGTTCACAACGAATGTTTCCCGTCCAATTTGAGATATTGGTTACTTAAGTAAAAGCAGTCTAACGTTATAAACCTGAAAAAGAAGTTGTATTTTAGCATGGAGAAATTGATTTGTTCTTAAAATAAAATAAATTTCAATTATTCACCTGTACAATAATATAACAAGAGGAGCTGTTGCCGCATGCCACAAAGAGTGAGCGTCAAAAATCCAAAAAATTGGTGGAAAATCTGCTATTTCCAACAAAGTAACAGTAACAGTTAAACAGGTGAACCAGCCGATGAAATATGCGTGAGGCAATTTTATATGATTTCGGTACCACCATATCATTGCTAGAGCGAATGTTACCAACCCTGTGATTTAAATGTTTATTAAGAATGCTATAGTTTATTCTTTAACCCACCGGTGGCACACTGGGGTCAAAAAGACCCCAGGCATGTTCAAACTTATTAAAGTCCCTTCAATATTTGAAAATGGTACTTATACGGTTATTAAACAAACAAACAAAACTTATTAATTTTTCCGTAAAACAATGTAATTTTTCGCTATCTTCTAACTTTTACAATCTTTTTTTCATATTTAAAATAAATTTTGAACTAAATAGCCCACAACATTCTTTTAAGTAACTATCCAAGAGTGTGTGAAAAATTCAGCTACTCAAAATAATAAATTGGCTCTTTGCGGGAAGCCTTTTTCGCTTGGGGTCAAAAAGCCCCCACAGTATGTCAGCTATGTTACGCGTCGGGAAGTGTGCCATCGAAGGGTTAATTGATAGTTCAGATTTATTTACATTTGGAAGGATCATTGCAAACAATTCTTCAACTTTCTAGTAACATTATTATAATAAAAAAAAATAAAATAAAAAAAAAACAAGAGAAATATTTTGTAATTTACTGTAACTAATAAAGATATTTTTTATCTATCACTCTATTGGATGCTTTTCAATGTACATACATATGTAATACAGTAGAATTTAGCTCTAATACTTTATGTTGCATCAAAATTCATTTCTGGAATTATTGAATAAAAAAATATTGATGTACGGAAATATAGTTAGCATAAAAATAAAATGCGATTACCGAGTGCAATGTTGAATTTCATATTATACCCATAGTTAATTTTTCCAGACCAGAGATGGGATAAATGTGTCACAAGCGTGCTCACATATGCGAAAGTGACTGCGGACACGATCCTTATATTAATTGAGTTTTTATAACTTATCCTGGAAAAGTACAAAGAAAAAATTAGTTTCATGTGCACATTTTGAAAAAAGAACTAGAAATAAAAATTTGAAATTCAAGGGTGTGAGCACAGAACTGCGTGCGACCAACTAAATTGTACAGAAGAAATAACATACTGTTAAACTTATCTTTATATATATATATATATATATAATTAAAAACTAAAGGTTAACAACCACCGCAGGGTCCCACTGGGAGTAACTGTCATCACTACTTTACCACCGAGCAATTCACGCCTACCCCGAAAGGGAAACGGCTTAATGATATAATAATAATAATAAATTCCAAATTCCAAATCTATCTTAATTGGTTTCTTACAAACTTTCAGTTTGTTTACCCTTTTCGAACTAAAAACTTTAGATTTGTAAGTTTCAACTGTAAATGATTGCCACATTTCTGATATACAAATACATTAATCTCTACAATAATTTGTCACTGTAATTTCCAGCATTATTTTAATTCTTTTTTTGAAGACGCAATTTTCACTACACTATTTTTATTAATATTGATTTTAACATTCTTAAATATATGTGGGTCATTCAAAAATTAACTTTAGAATTCGACAGAGGGAAACTTTGCATTTTAAAGTTGTTCATTATAATATATTACTATAACAAGATGCTTAAGAATGCTTTTTAAAGTATAATAAGGGTAGCGGGAACAAATAATATCCAGCGGTTGCTTTTTAAACACCAATCGTTGTGTTGAAGTGGACATAGATGACTTGGGATATTTCATATTTATCAAATAAAATACTCGTACTTCTTTTCTAAAATATTTATATAATACTCTATCAAAATAAATTTACAAGAGGTGCAGAACGTATAAATTTAATATGATAGTGCTAAACGAAAAAATTTACATTCATAACGTGCTTTGATCTACATTTGTGTAAAAAACTCACAATTATAGACATTTTATCTAAAATTTTATTTAAGCATTTATATTTTACGTTTTTAAGTACTATTTGCTAAATAAATACCCCTACGATGCATTTTCTTAGAAAAAAACGTGAATGCTATAATAGAGGTGGACATAGTTGAGAGTGGACGTATTTGAATTTTCACTATATAACTTTTAAATAATATTTGTGTTATTAAACGATTTAAGTCGACTTACGAGAAATACTGAATTTAGTCGAGGTTAAAAGTGTATAAAAAAGTAATAATTACAAAAATAATAATGAGTAAAGAATAAACCTAGGGGAACATAGTTTAACTTTACAAGTAGTTGATGCAAATGTCGGTCACTAGGATAAATATATCTTTACAACATTATTTAAAGACTTTAAAGTATTTAAAACAATATTTTGAAAGTCCTGAATAGTTTTTAAGTGATAAATAAAATAAAAAAGTTAAATATAATTATGAAATGTCTGGGAAAACTAACCGAAGTCTAATTTGGACCAGGGGCCAAAGTACAGAATTTATGCACGGTAATTTTAAATGAAATAATTCTTAATAAAAAACACTTTTAGTATGGATTTTTTTAGTGAATTATGATGGTTTAGGACACCGTTTACTTAAAAAATAGATAATATTTCAAGCATCAAGCCTGTGAAGTTAGCGAACGAAAATAATTCCGAAGTTAATTTGAAATGACCCATGTATATACGTTATAATAATCAGGGTAAATTAATAGAAGAATCCTGCACAAAATGAACATGGTATATTAACATACGGCTAAACCAAATAATCTTAGTATCTTAAATATTTAGATAACAAAATTTCATTTAGAAATTTAAATTTCAGTTTTAAATTGTGA
This sequence comes from Andricus grossulariae, assembly GCA_011634705.1. Lineage (NCBI taxonomy): Eukaryota > Metazoa > Arthropoda > Insecta > Hymenoptera > Cynipidae > Andricus > Andricus grossulariae. The sequence goes on along the minus strand of JAABKJ010075445.1, from coordinate 21,990,448 downwards.
ATGATAAATTCTCATAAATCACGATAGACTAATAGGCTTTATTTCCCGGATATCATATTTTATATTTCAATATGAAGCAACAGGTTTTTAAAAAAGTAACAAGAACTCCATATTGCAATATATAATAATAAAGAAGCAGGCGCCAGTAAATCATATGAAACACAAGTTTGCGGCACGCGCGTACCATACCTCCGATTAGGCGTAATTGATCCTGTAATTTAAAAGCTCGTCCTCTCAGACTGACATTTCCTTTTTATCCTCAGACCTTCGCCATTTTAGAATTTAAAATACAGACACACTAAACTTTTATTTTCATCACACTACTGAAGTGTTTGCTTTATATTTTTGCATTTCATATAGGACCTGGTGATTTTATAGGCCTATACTGTGTACAATTTTATCTGATTTGCTCCATAGACACAGTTTTAATTACCAGTAAAATATATTTGTCAATAGACGTGTTGCATAAGAATCGATATGATACTATTATATTATCATTGTTGCACGCATTGCGTTCGCTCTCACCGGATATTGTTAATGTATGAACGATCGCCCAAGAATGCGGCATGCTGTGTTCAAGGAAATGTGCCCTGACGAGCAAGATTAAAATGAACTTTGATTTTCGTCAATCCTGGTGTCCTAAGGTTTTTTAAGTCGCAGAATACGAATCTTTATTCAAAATTTGGACATCCGAAATGACTGATCCAATATAGCCACTGAAAAATTAAAAAATCTAAAACTCGATAGATTTTTCCAGATCTTGGAGTTTTTCTGACTACAGAGTACGAATCCGTGATCGAAATTTCACCAGCTAATGCAGGGGGTAAAAGTAAACCTACTTCCAAAATTGTTTATTTTTTTATATTACATCAGTTTATATGCATTCCTCAATTTTTTACGCAGTCGTATTCTACGACCCCCAAAACCTGTAGAAAAGAGGTTTCACGGAAATGTGCTAAGTTTTCGGATTTGTTGACATTTTCAAGCTGCTATATTGGATCAGCCATTTTGAATTTTGATCTTTTGACCACAAATCGTATTTTATGGTCCCAAAAACCCCTAGACACAAAGTTTTGTCAAAATTAAAACAACGACCCGTAAGATACATGCGTTTAACGCCATATGGCGTCAATCAGAACTGGGCACAAAATATTTCAAATACACGCGACAAAATAACATGTATTTCACTCCAATGTAATTGAATTACATTTGAGGGAAATTACGTTTGTTCCAGTTTAATTGAATTTAATTACAAATTACTTGTATGTGATTTATATTTTCTACCAAATATACAAGGTCCAATTATTAATTTATTTCAATTACACAGTCAAAGTAATTTCAATTGCTTCAGAATTAGTTTGAGCATTAACTTCCCAGAAGTTCTTTACAAGAGAGGTGTGGAGTGGACTGGAGGGGAGTAGAGTCGAGTCGACTGCATAACTGTGCATAACTGTACTGTGCACCCGCATGTGCCATTTAGTCTACTATGCATCCCTAATTGTCGTAGAACTGCATTGCGCAGCCCTACGCACTGCAGAAATCTACTGTAGAGCCTTATGTATCACATGACTGTACTGCACAGTTTTAAGCATACCAGAAGTCTCCATCGTAGCCTCATGTACTATATCAGTGTACTGCGCAGATCATTCACTGCACTCTACTGCACTCCACTCCACTCTTCTCTACTGCAGTCCACTCCACTGCACACCTCTCTTGTAAAGCACTTCTGGTAAGTTAATGCTCAAATTAATTCTGAAGTAATTGAAATTACTTTGACTGTTTAATTGAAATAAATTAATAACACCGGCACACAAAAAAAAGTGGTCTGCCCGGCGGACTACACCGGCATATCTATATGTTTTTGGGGTCGCTCTTTACCACCGAGCAATTCACGCCTACCCCGAAAGGGAAACGGCTTAATGATATAATAATAATAATAATAATATAACGGTTAGAGAACATGAAAAATTGGTCAGAGAAACTTCAGGTAAAGTCAGGGCTGATTTTCTAATATTGAGGACAGTTTTAGAAATGCAATCAGTAACGTATGCGCCTAATAATTTACATATATTTTTATAGAATACTTTACCAGTCATAACTTGTGATTCGGTGTAAGAACAGTGTTCATCGCCTCTGATAATTATGCTAATTATAAACGTTAGTTTTATGAGCACTTTGCCCTACCACAGCACGATACATGGTAGCAATAATCGTGAGGATTTCCCATGTTTCACTGGACCACTATATCATGCGCTATGCAGCGAATGAACTCTTTTCCTCGTGTATTACCCCTCGAGATAGGACCAATCGAGAAAACGAGATGGGTCGAAGTACGAGGGAAGAGGATGATACATCGGAGACTGTTCAAGAGAGATGCAATGAAGAGAGGTGTAGACGACACATCAGTGAAAGAAATATACGGAGCCAGACGGTTTCTCATTTTTAGTATCAAGTATCAAACATTTTATTAAACATAAACTGGTAGAATCTTTATGACTTAATAATTTATGGTCGCGGACAGATTATTAATGAAATTACTGTATATATTAAAAGTTATATAAATGGAGTTTTATTGCAAGAATATTTGAAACAGTTTCAGTGTTTCCTAAAATGAACTGCATCGTAAAGGACACAGTTAATATCATTGTTTATGCTTTCACCTATCAAAAAAATTATAGAGAATATTCTTTTAAGGAGAGCCAAAATGCTCAAATTAGTTGAATCGTTTGAGCGGAGGAAAAAATGTGTAGGTTGACATTCGGAGAAAAAATAAATATTTAATGGGTTTAAATCTTCTGTTCTCTTTTTTATTTTAAAATTCAAACAAATGTCCCTATTTCATCGACAATTATAGCAAATTTTGTATATGTACAATTTTTTCTAATAACAATAACAAAAAAATTCAAAAAAATTTCTGCTTAATTTAGAATTTTTTGAAACTGGTAAAAAAATGACAATTTGTTTTCAAACAAATGAAATTCAACTGTTTCCAAAATGTGTGCATAGGACTCAATTCAAAACGAAACTAGAACAAACTTAACCCAACAGGGATATGTTTTTGAATTTTTAATCAAAAAATAAAACAGAAAATATGACCTGATTAAAAAAATTTTCTTTACTATTCACGGATGTCAATCCAGACATTTTTGTTCGTCAGCTATAAACAATTCGACTAACTGCAGTACTATAATAGATTCATTTTTACCTCAATTTCTTTTAAAGAAATATTTTTATTTAAATCTTTGTATAAAGAATGTTTTAAATATTAGCAATTTAAAAAATGTATACATTTTTTGACTGTATCTTTTCCTATTTGAAAAATATAATAACCCAGGTGAAAAAGTTATATATAGTATATATATAGTGGACAAAACGCTGATACTTTCATTTGTTTTATACGGAAAAATATGTGAAGCAAATGGAAACTATCATTGCTTTGTCCACTATGCATAAACTATATACAACTTTTCCACCTGAAAATCTAAATAGATTGGTTCAGAAACAATCACAATCTATATCTGGGCACTATGATATATCTTCCTTTTTAGGTTTCTAAAATTTACGTATTTTACATTACACATGATGTATGTTATAATATATTTAAAATCTCATCCTGGTACTTATAAAAATAATAAGTTTGCCAATGGGATATTTAATTTTCAAATATATAAATAATTTGATTAAAATTTCAACCTGACACTTATCAAAAATAAGTTTGTCATAAGGTTATACATAAACTCGTTTATAAAAAATGACCACCTCGCAACCTATACAGAAAAGGCTTTCAGAGGATGATCCCATATATAAAATATGTGCATAATTTTTTATGTACCAGTGATTAACTTCGTAATATTTTATCCATTGGAAATTTTATAATGAATTTTTCTAATTTTTTAGGGTTTTAATCATTCTTTTATTTTAGCATCTAATACTTAACAAAAATAAGTTTGTCAAAATGTTATTTTTTAAATTTCATCCTGGTACTTATAAAAAAAATAAGGTTGTCAATGGTATGTTACACAATTATCAAAATTATAAATAATTATATTAAAACTTCAACCGGATACTTATCAAATCTAAGTTTTTCATATGGTCGTACATAAACTGGATTATAAAAGATGACACCCTCGTTACCTTTACAAGAAAGGTATTCTGAGGAAGATGCAGTATATATAAAATATGTACATGATTTTGCTATGTACCATTGAGTACCATTATAATATTTTTATCCATTAGAACTTTTATACTTAATTTGTCTCATTTATAATCATAATATACTCATAATTTATAATTATTGTTGGAAGGAATTCTTATGCTTTGGATTTTCCCTTAGGCCAGCGAAATTTCTTAAAAAATATGCCTTTTACGCAGTGGTTGAATATTGAATCACTTGTCCAGCAGACGGAAAGCTATGTATAAAAAAGGGCCTTGTTAAACGCTTCTCTCTCTAAAAAGTGGGATGGGACTGTTTTCAAAATCTGGCAAAGCCTGGGATTTCTCGTGTTAAAAATCAATGTTAGTTGACGTCGTGACTTTTAATACTGCGCCTGATATATTTTGATGATGGTATTTTCTTTCTGTGTTAGAAGAAAAAAAATTGTGCTTTATTCAGAACCAATCTTTTTAGATTATTACATTTTTCAAATATGAAAAGAAACAATCCATAATTTTATACATTTCTGAAATTGCTAATATTTAAAACATTCTTGATACCAAAATTTAAATAAAAAGTTTTCTTTCAAGAAATTGAGGTAAAAAATATTTGGCCTCAATCAAAAGGACTCTTAAAATATTTATAAGCAAAATCTGAATATTGGAATGAATCATGAGCTTAGTGTCTCTATTTAAAAAATTTTATTTAAGATCGAAATAAAATCTACTTTCTTATGAATAATTTTATGCAACGATATCAGAGCATTAAAAAGATTTAAAAATTAGATTTCCAAACTAATTCCTTTTCGGCTCATTAAAGACAAATACATAAAAAAGGAAACAGAGGGAGAAAAAAGAAAAAAGTAAACAAAAGCCAACCTCTTACCAACATATTTGACCAATCACATGTTTTGAGACCAATTCAGATCTCCTCATCAGAGATTATTTATAGGAAAATACAAGGTTTGATTAAGAGAATCTCGTGCTAATTAAAACTCATATAATACTTGTAACACCGGTAGGTTCATTTTCTTTCCTTTTTGAGAAATTTTAAGAATTAATTCAGAACTTGAAAAATGGTAAGGCTGCTGGTGTAGACAGTATTAGCGCTGAAATGCTTAAATGCGGTGGCGAGTACATACCTCACAGTTCTCCAATCGTCTGGGACTTGTCCCGTCTCGATGCATAAATTTATCAATTCGCACACCCTGTGAGGTATGTATTCGTCACCGAATTTAAGCATTTCAGCATTGACACTGTCTACACCAGCAGCCTTACCATTTTTAAACTTTTAATTATATCAATAACCTCAGTGACGCGCAGACATATTCAATTGGGGTTTTTAATGTATTATTTTCAATATCGCGGCTCTGATGCCCTATATCTTCACCTCCTAATAATTCTTTAAAAGAGTGTTTTAAAGTGTTTTATCCGGGATCCTTTTTTAGGCGTTCTAATATGATCTCACAAATAGTCTATCTTAGTACCAGTTTCTGTTTTGTTTAGTTTGCCAACTTCAGATTGATAAATGACCCGAGATAGCGAACTGAAATGATTCACAGGGTGCATTATTTCAATTGTTCCAAACTTCAATCTTATGAAAAACAAAAAATTTTAGGTTGGACCATTCCGAGTGCGGACTGGACAGTTGCTCGAACAGTTGCAGCGCGCACGACGTTGACATAATATAAATGTCATTTCGGGGTTACGTGGTTTCTGAACTTGAAAGTTTAGAATTCGTTTTATCAGATTCAGTTGTTGACATATGATTCTCATTTCAAGCCTATTTCAATCCACAAATCGACCTTATTTTATTAAATTTGTGGATCAAAGTTTTTACAGTTTTGTAGCCCATACAATAGTGTGCGTTCATACACTTCCACCCGTCTTTCTTTTTGCCATGTGCCAGCACAACATCACGTGACCCCCATTTTTCGTATAGTGGGTTAGAAAGATTGCAAATCGTTTGTTTCGCTTCTTTCAAAGCACTAAACGAATTTCCGTTATTTGGATCCATTGCAAAATTTAATACAGCGACTTAGAAATGCTGTAATTTTTTCTATGTAAGAGGCTAATATTCTTACGATTTATTCCAATCAGAGATATTAGTCTGAATCTCCATAGTCACTATTCGACTTTTTCTAACCATACTACGATTATCCCTATATTCGTATATTTTATTTCAATCATGGATATACGCTAAAAGAAATATTAATACCAAAATTCTCTCCGTATAGTGTGTCGAAAAGAAACTAGGGTTGATTTACGCATGCGCAGTACTTTTTTCATACCTTACTAAAAAGTGTCACTTTTGGAATATTTTTCAGTAAGAAAAGAGGGACTTTTTGTGCATGTGTCATAAAAAAGTCTTCTCATAACTGCTTTTTACCACGGTTTCAGAATTGGTCATTTCCCGCGCGCCACACAGGCCTCAAGAAGCAAACATTTCGTGCATACATTACAACAAAATAAAATTTTGGACCAAATCTAATTATTCAACAGACTATAGAAAATTTTCTATTGTACACTGTCCTAATTTCGAATTCTGAAGAAGCTGGAACATTTCAAATGAAACTTGAATCGAATAAAGAATAGAGGTAAGCAAGTAAAAATCAGAATCAGCTGCCGAAACTAATTTATTTAATTGGATTCAAAGGTTTCAGAAAATCTTCAATACAAGATTGAACAATTTAAAGATATTTAATTTTAACTATTTTTTAAATAAATATAATATATATTGAATGGCAAACAACTTCCTTGAGCACGCATTATTTACCGCAAGATTATCAGTAGATCTGTAGTATAATGCATTAATGTTCGAAGCACGCATATCCTCTGGACCAATGTGATCCTCAGAAGTGGTCGTAACTTTAACGTTATGTCTCAAAGGTCCTGACGGAAAGGCTCGTAATAGCATACAAAAATTACACGTGTTACACAAAGTGACAACGAACTCTGGAAAGCATTTATATTCTGTACGTGGTTGCTTGCTGCGTCGAGACTCGTCGTCTCACAGTTTACATGGCGGCACACTGGGACAAAAAATAAGTATACCTATGGACAAATAAATTTTTATTTTTTGCATAAAAAGTGAGATCTATTATTATTTTTCGATTACGATTCATCGAAAATAGTCTCGATTATTGCAATTATTGCAATTATCGCAAGTATTGTCCAAATTACGACTATTGCTTTTCACCGATTTGGACAATACTTTTACGCGATCTCACATAAAAACATTCTGTAAAATCGAAATCACCATTTAAAGATGAGACAGAAGTCCAGATCTGAGATGACGTGTTGCTGTTTCAAGCCTAAAAAATTGGATCAGAAAAAGTTACCCAGTTTCGAGGAAATAGATGTGTCATAGTTAACTATCTGAAAGTGACACTGACCACAAGTTGGTACAGGCTCGGCTGCGGATTGCGATAAAAAATGTAATCTTCAATTTAAATGAAAAATTAAAACTTACTGTTGAGATATTCATTTTTTGAATAAGGCCTGAAAGGTTTATACCTAAAAAAGTTAGCCAATTCCGAGTAAATCATCTACGAATTTTGAGTTTACACTCGAACAGGTTTTGAAATGTAAAAATGGGAATTCAAACAAATCTTTTTATTGCCACGTGTATTTGATTTTTTAAAAATTTGTTATGCAATGAACACATTTTGGCAAAATTTTGGTTAGCTAGTTCTGTATTTTCACTCTTCAATCCTCTTCTGAAAATCAATTTTCACGGACGTTCTTCTTGTCCCACTGTAGATCAGTATTAGATAGAGGCGATAAAAGGAGCTGCTTCTTTCCACGTAATAATGTAAAATTGGTGAACTTTTTAACAATATGTTCATGAAAATTATAAATTTGATGTTACATCTACATCAAATATTAATATCAATGCTGAGGTAATGTTATAACAGTTCAAGTAAAAAAGCCGTTACTTTAATAAAAAAACCTTCACTGTTGCGTATTTATTTAATAAATTGTTTATAATCATTTTTGATTTAATTATTAGCTAACATCTTGATTAAATATTAGCATTAACTTGCTTCCGACAGAATTTATTGCAAAAAACGAAAATTTCCACGCATACACGTTTCTTTGGTGCATTAATTAAATTTATTTGTTATGAACAATTAAATATATTCCCTGTTGAGAATTAAAAATGTAATACAAAAGAAATCAGTGTTTTCAACATTTGCGCATTATACTGAAGTATTTGTTTGTTTAAAATGTTTATTACCATTAATTTCTACATTAAGTTGATTATTTATGTTTCTTAAGTATATATGGATGAATTATAATCAATAGCGAGTTTGTTCAAGCAATCCTGTTTCAGGCCAACAATCATATTTTTGATTGAAAAGTCTACTACTATATACGAGGGCTGTTTGATAAGTCAGCGACTTTTCGACTAAAAGATTTTTTTTCGGCAAATGAGCGTTTTACTTCTCAACATCATCTCCCTTTAGCTCGTTACATTTAGTCCAGCGTTTTTCCAATGTTTGTATTCCTTCCAAATAATAGGTTTTCTCAAGGTCCTCAAAATAGGCGTTTGTTTCGGTGATGACCTCTTCATTCTATACCTGGAAGCCTTACGGTCATTTCTAAAAAAGAAACTTCAAAATCCGTTAAGAATTGCACTGTCGGTCGATTTTTGGACAAAAAAAGTGCTTTTTCCCCCACTGTGCGCCGCGCCGCGCTGATTTAAATTTGGAACTCCGAACTGATGTAAATTCAAAATAAACTCGGAAGTTAATGTAGGTGTTAAATAAATTGTTTCCCAAATTGCTGACTGACAGTCGCGCAAGCGGCGCCAAAAGCCTATGAGTATGGAAACTATCCGTCCTCTTCGAAAACGTTGTCGTTTTTGCAATGTAATTTTTGACAGGAAAAGGTGGCTTACCTGAGTTTGTAAGTATACAGGTGGACCAGAGAAATAGTAGTTGAAAATTTCACTGATTATTCAGTGAATCCGGACTTTTCACTAATCAATTCAGTAACACCAGAGTAAATCATGCGAGACATAACCTCTAAGTTTTAAAGTAGAGCATTGTTGTCATTCTTTTTCTTAGGTAGAAAAAATAATTTTTTGAAGAAATAAATTTGTACGTTTTCGTACTATAAGTGTGCTGAATTTACTGCGGGAAAAATATACTCTAACTCATGTAAAAAGTACTTACTTGACGGGTGTGTACATGACAGTCGAATCTTGAAAGGAAAGAAATATGTGAGGTTTTTTTTTCATTTAGAAGCATCAAATCTTTTCACATTTTTTAATATTTGATGACATTTATGGGTTTAAAGTTTTTACTATGATTATTTCATTGAATCTACTGAAATCTTATTTTATTATGACTGCTAAATTGACGTGGTGCAGTGCTGTCAACTATCAAAAGTGAAACTTTCACTGAATGAATAAGTAACTTTTCACTGGTTGTCAGTGACCGGATTCTAGCTATTTGAGTCAGTGAGATCTCACTGACAATTAGTGACTTTGCACCGTTTCAGATTTAGAGAGAAGGGATTTTAGACTGGCGCGTCATTGCGTCGCTAATCATAGTGTACAGAATGTTTTGGCAAATTTGAAACATAATGGGTATTGACATAAAAGTCGAAAAATAAGTGACAGTGAGTGGAGTAGCTTAAGCAGGATTAGGAGTCATTGTTCTCTGGTCCTGTGCCCAATTCGTGCCAAAATTTCAGAAGGCCCACCGGCTAGCAGGTCAAACACTGACCGTGTGCCCAATTCGGGTGCACCGATAGGTGAACCATGGAGTAACTTTAAGTCGAAATGTCACTAATTCAGATTTAGAGAGTACCCAGTCATATTATATTATAGGTTAGTAGAGAAGGGAGGTCAGTATTGACTCAATTCATGTGAAAAATAAAAGAGGCCCTTTATTGCTCAAGTTAAACACTGACCTCTGGCTCAATTCAGGTGCACCGGCAGTTACAGCTTAGTCTTCAGGAACCCAAAACAAGGTTAAGTTTATTCAAGCCGTTCTAAATTATCCACTAGTAGAAACCCAGGGCTTAAGCCGAAGTTCAACTTGAATTTTTTATTCTTTATCTTATTCTTTTTTCGATGTAAATTAAAGACTAATTGAACGTTTTTTCAGAAATATGTTCCGAATAGTCTCAAAAAGGCTTCTTAAAAAATTTAATGAAAAATTCTAAAATTCGATATTTTGGGCTGCCTTATCATGTATTAACTGTTGCAGTACAATTTGTCATTTGACTTTAGAGAGAGCTTTCGTTTAATGGAGGCTGCTGCAGGGAAATAATTTTGGTGATAGGGGTTGATTTTGAAAAAATTATTTTTGTTACTTTCGAGATCCTTAATTATGGTATGAAAATAAATTTGATAAAGACAAAACTTGTCTCGCTTCCGCACGTGGCACCGCTAGCTTGAGGTCAAGCTGGCAGTGCCAGTCATTTTTTGAAAAAATTGCAGAACATTACATTTTTTTCGTGTCATTAAATCAGCCCTAAATGAGATCCTAATGAAAATAAACTACTCATCCGATGTGGACGTTTTTTTTTTTAATGAAAGTCTATAAAATTTTGCATTGTTCCGAGGTTTGAACTTTAACAAAAGTTGTGTGCAAAATTTTCGATTTAACAAACAGAATTAATAAAAAATTCATTTTGTCATTTCATGGTTGTCATTTTGTTAGAAATTTTTACATTCTCATTGAGCGAAGGTATTACATTTGTATAAAATTTGACACCCCCCCCCACCCGTTTTTTGTTGAATGTCAACGTTTTAAGACCCTCTGAACCCAAAACCCAGGTTTTTACGAACGTGTCTGACTGTATGTATGTATGTATGCATGTATGCATGTCTCTATGCATGTATCTATGTATGTGTGTATGTCTGTCTCTGAGCACGATGACTTTCGAAAGAATTGACCTATTGGATTGGCCTTTAGTATACTCTTTTAGTCTCGTGAACGAAAGGTCAAGCTCGTCAGCCAACCATTTTGCATGAAAATTCAAAAAGTGAGCGCATTTTGAAAATTTTTAAGGCCATTTTTTTCAACATTTTCAAAAATTATGTGTACGGCTGTGAATAGTACTCGAAAATTCAAACAATTTATTCTCATGACATTTTTCGATAAAATGAAAATTTCCAGACTTACAGCAATTTCAAAATCCAAAAGAGGAAACGAAATATAATATTTTCAGCCAAACAACGCACGGCACGCAAAAAAGTCCTAGTGAAAAAAGTGGTTTTTTTTTTTAACGCCCTATAGTATTATCATAACGGCAGTTTGAATTTTCTTGAAAAATAAAAAATTCTCATTTTTATTGCACAAAAAGTATAGAAAAATAAAAAATTTGATTACACGGTTAAACTATGCAAGATACGATAAATGATGATTGCGCAAAAAATGTGCACTCCAAAAAGATCTACAAATTTGTTATTGGTGACTTTTTGATAGGATGTGTAATTTCCTATTTTATTCGTAAAAAATAACATTAATAGTGAAAAAATCGGCCCGAGTAGTTGGCACATTCTCATCGAAACTTTGCTTATTTCATTTTCTTTTCATTTCGTGCGTGGGTTTTCAAAATATTTTATTTTTTTCATGTCCTCAATACTATTTGTAACGATTAAAACAATAAAATAAAAATCATTAATGCTCATGGTACTTCAAAATTTGTATTTTTACATTCTCATCTAGAGAAGCTATTATTTGTGCAAAATTTGACCCCCCGTTTGTTGTCAAATGTCCACGTTTTGAGACCCTCTGACACAAAAAACCAGGTTTTTACGAACGTGTCTGTCTGTCATTCTGTATGTGTGTATTGTTTCGGGGTAATTTGTACCCCGCACAGATAAAGCTAAAAACAATAAAATTCAGTTTCGAAATCATTTTACTGGGGAAATGAGTTTGGAATCACGAATCAAATCTACGGGCTGTCTGCGAACAGCGACTTACTAGCCGAGAACATAAGAGTTCTACGGCGAGTATTCAAAAGAATCTTAGTCTTTGGTGTGATTGGAGCATTGGTTGGAGGAGTGCGTAGAGGTGGAAAGAAGTGAAATGAGCATGGAGGTATTGATGCATGAAAGGGGGAACAAAAGGGCTGTAGCGTGGGTGAAGGGAGTGTTGTGTAGGATGGAGAAGAAGAGAAGGAAGAGGAATGGAGAAGGAAAGATTGTAAATAGGAGAGAAAGTAGATATAATTAATATGTAAATATTGTAAATGGTAGATAAGCATGATGTAGTAGATGCAGAAGCGAGAGTAGGGACATGCGAGCGAGGCGAAGCGAGGAAGGCAAGTTGATAAAAGCGTGCGATCCTAGAGATAAGGTATGGAAGGATGTTAGTTTTAAGGCTTAGTTTAAGAAAAATTGTGTAGAAAAAGGAAAGTATAAGCAAGTCAATTTTTTAAGGCCAACAGGCTGAAGAATAAACGTTCACACATACATACATACTGCTTAATAAATGGTTAAAAATCATTTTCTTTCTCAAAAGTCGCTAAGTATTGCCATCGATAAGAGCAATCCTTTAAAAATGTAATTCTAATATTCCATTTTTGTATGTAAAGTAAAATTATTGTTATTGCGGCTTACGAGCTTCTCAAACTAGATGGACGATATTGAGATATTACCAGATGGAGACAAAGATAATATGTACATTGTAGATCACTATCTTCTAATATTAATTTAAATTTGTTAAGAACCCTGTATTACACTTTACCCTACGCACGGTGTACTCCGAAGTTATAAAACATTAATAAGAATATTTGTGAACTTCAGCTTGTGCCACAAAAGACCCAAAATTTATAATCAGAAAATTGTTGAAAATTGTCCCAGAATTAGAACACTACAGACTTACATGAAGTTTTAATTAACTTACAGACACTCTGCAAGAAGTTCACAATACTATTTCAAAGAAAAGATCAGTCGTCCCTCCCAGGAAATTCATGGATTCCGCGTCGGAATCATCGATATAAAGTTGATGAAATAATTTGTTTAATTTAAGGGTAAAATTTATTTCATTTTAAGAAAGTTTACTTTGGTTCAAAGATATTTTGTTTCAATCAAATAAATTTTATGTAAGTGAAGGAAAGCTTTGTTTCAATCAAAGAAAGTGCTTTAAAACCAATTATTTTCTTTCATTCAATTAAATACTTTTTTTCAGTGTATAACGGAGAATAAATGTTTATGTAACGTTTAGAAACAACATTGAGATATCATAATAAATAATACTGTTATAATATTTCGAAAGACAAAGAACAAAAAGTGACTGCCTATTCTAAATAAATGTAATATTTGAATAAAACAAGTTGTGCATATTTCTTATTAAATCCTCTCCAGCGAATCCGGTGAACCGAAGTGATATGCAATCAAGTATCACTTCGATATCACCACAAAAAACTCAATAGAAGAAACAGAGAAATCATGTAAAATTTGGTAAGTATGATTCTGTGTTAAAACTGAAATCAAAAAGTACCAATTTCACTTTCTGTCGTTAGAAATTTAGCAAAAAAGCAGCGTGGAATCAATCATAATTGCAACATTTCACAAGTCTTTACTATTTCTTTCATTCAGTTTATTGTGGTGATTGACTCGGATTCATTCGGCTAGGAATCTTCATACAGACTTCGGATTGGCTCGCATTCAGTCGGATTTGATTTCTCTTTTTTCCGCGGATTCGCTCGTATACAGACATCGGATTGAAAAGGATTCAGATGGTTAGGAAATTTTTCTAACCGAAACTTTTGCCACAAGTTATATCCAGAACTATTCCAGAGAATTCAAAAAGCTTTAAAATAAACTAAATGATTACAAATGAACTTTCAGATATCGAGAGAATTTTGCAGAATTCAAAAGACTTGACGCAATTCGAAATAATTGAACGTATATTTTAAATATTTCAAGAAAATTAGAAAACTTGAAAAGAATTCGAATTATTTCAAGTGAATTCCATTATATTTATATAGAAATGAAGCAAAAAAACGTCTGCATCCCAATCCAGTAGTGAATTCTGAAGGTTCTAGGAGAATTCAAAAGATTTAATGGAATTCAAAGACTTATACAGAATTCTGCAGAATCTAGGTTACATTTCCATTTTTCCCATGCACCGAATTTCGGTGAGCCAATAATTCATCTCGAACTTGTTTAAATAGAAGAATTGATTTTTTTTGCAAAGTTATTTTACGTTTTGATAAAACTTGAGCTCATCCGATTTAAACAGGAGAAAATATTCGTAATCGCATTTTTTTTCCTTTGATGCTTGAAGCAAGGTGAAGTTGCCGCGATAGGAGGAATTGCTTTTCGGGGACGCACGCAAACTTACAACAATTTGTTTACCTAAATTTAATTTTAATACTCTGCAGTACACAAAATACGAACTGGACTCAAAATTGTGGGACTTTTCGATTTGATTTTTTTCTTTTTATCCGCCATTACAAGAAACGACAATACTCCTGGGTTACCCTGTATAGTATATATTACCATCTATTTATAGAAAAAATTTTAATGTGAGGTTTTTTAGGAAATCCATATTCAGGATGCTTACAAAATCAGCCGTCATTTATTAATTTTTCAATTCAAATTTTGTTGTAATCAATCGGATACCAAATATTAGGGGAGCGACGTGGGATGTTCGAAATTAGTTAGTCACTCGAGGGAAATCAATTAAGTTTATTTAAATAATTCACAAATACACTACTGCATTTGCCTGCACATACACATTACCAAATTCCGTTATGGCATTGTTTCAGATCAACCCGACTAGGAAAAAACCTGTCGTGAAAAATTCTCCGGAAGGAGTCTCACATAATTTTAATTACACTAAATTCAATATAAATTTTGTAAATAATTGTTACGGATTATTTTCGTCCTTTCACATTCAATAATAATAGTTATTTATGGACCCCAAGGTTCTCCAAAATAATCGGAACTCTACAATAGAGTAATTAATGCATCTTAACTAATTGCAAACAATATTGCGAACCACACTCGCCAAAAATCAAGAAGCCACTTCTTCGCGGCTACGCTGCCCCCCTTCAATTAGCCCTACCCTTTTCGGAAAAAGCACACTCTAGTCACTTTCATTTTGATGGACGGATTCAGGAATAATATAACGATTAACTGAATTTTGTCTGACACGAAAAATGCAGGCTTTAGAAAAATCTACAAAATGACGGGAAGTAAGTTAAGATCTGTTGATTTGTTTATTAAAGAAAAAATGAACCGTTTCCTGGAAGAACAAGTTATTTAGGATAAGTGCAAAACTTTGTTGTTGCAAAGGAAAGAGTTTATTTTAGGGCACAAAAAACCTCCACTCAATGAGTGGAGGAAAAAGCCGAAAATCAAATAGTGATTACAAAAGTATGTCAAAAATTACCTTATGAGAGAATGTATGCGTATTGGAATGACAAGCAGTCCGCCATACCTTCATCCACACAATGGCAAACTTGTACTACAAGAAACATCGTTTGCTGTTCTCCGGGAAGTCAGTCTTTGTATCGACCGGTATCTTCTGGAACAGAGTTTTAGGCCGTTTCAACGTACAAAGCATGTCATCATTGAAACCATAGCTGAATTTTTATGGCGCAGTGTGAAATCACCTTGAGTGGAAAGTGTAAAATCTTATATACAAAAAAATTATACAAGTTTAAAGAATAAGGCAATGAAAAAACTTATATGTACTAATCTCATGCGATTTGAAAGTTTGTTTCTTGAAATGATTACTTTCCACAAGCAGAATGTGTGTGAAGAAGTGATTGAGAAATTACCAGAACTCAGATATGTGAATGGTACCTTATACATTAAAATTTCAATGTATTTTATTAGTAGAGAAACTGAATAAAAATATAATTTGAAACAAATTTGCCTTCTTCCCTTTACTAGATTAAGGGTACGTATGTATGTGAGCAAAAAGATATATATGTTTAAGGATAATCAATTTTATTCAGAAAAAAACTTAATGTTAATACAAAGATGCTTACAAGACTTAACTACAGACAAAGACTTTTCTATCCAACTATTGTGAGAGTTGTCAAACCCTAAAAATTTTACAAACAGCTCATTTCCACGTCTTTTCAGGGCTTTTTATACAAGATAAATGTCTGGATGTCTAGCTTTGCCAAGTTCCTGTCACTGGTTCAGTATCTTTAACATGACTTATGGTAAATATTTCAGTTGTCCAATTCGATGTGTAGTCTTTCTCAAAAACATGCTTAAATTTACTTATACGTACTTTATTTCCAAATGTAAATTTAGTTTTCCTTACTGCTAGTTTCACATTGAAATTTTTGTATACATCAAACAACAATTTTGTCTCATTTTGCTTATTAACATCTTTTGGTTTCATTCTAATAGTCTGATGTTTGGTGTCGTTGTAAGACAACATTAAATCTTTCAAAATATCTATCCACTTATAATTACCCTGCAAGCTAAATTGCATTCACATTTTGTTTTTTAAGGTATGATTAAATCGCTTGCAAATTGATACTTTTAAATTACTAAATGTCGGGTACTAATTTATCTCATATAACTTCATAAGATTTTCAAAATATGAGTTGTAAAATTCTTTACCTCTATCAACATGTAAATTTTTTGGTACACGTCCTTTATCAGATACAGATTCCATGGCTGCAGCTACATTTTCGTCCTTCTGGGATTTAACGAGAACAGCCCAAGCAATTTTTGAAAAGATGTCAATTACAGTAAGGATGTACTTGTTTTCTTTGTTTACTCTCTCGTATGGCTGCATTTCAACAAGATCAGCTTGCCAGGTCTCATCAATGCCGCGGATATCGAAATGTCGACGTTGGTAATTTCTCCTAGCTGGCTTGTGCAACTCCTTCACCAACTGCTGCTTCTCAACGTCCATTTATTTAGTGCGTTCAGTCTAGTATCTACTTGATTAATGAGCTCTTAATTTTATTACACCAGTTTTTTAATTGATTTAGCATCAATTTTCACGTTTTTAAAAAGTTGATCTGTGGAATTCTCTAAAGTCTCATTCATCATATTATTATTGACTACTTCAGTTCGCAAAGAACCGATAACATCATAAATAGCCTGAAGTTCACGCAGTATCATATGCTGCAACATATTCAGATTAACAGCATCATTCTGCTCTTGAGCATCAGCCGCTTTACACAGCCTTTTATTATTCATGTCATAATCTCCTTCAGATGTGACTTTGAAGCCAATTCCAGGAGGACCACGACTTGTACTCTGTGCTCGCTTGGAATGACGTCAGAATACATCGATGCTTATCTTGCAAATGATGAAAATCTCGACAAAACACTCATTAATATATATTTCCAGCTTCTCGTAATTCTTCAATAATTGATATAATTTCGTTTGTGTGACTTGGATTTCAAGCTGCTTGAGACGCTAGCAGTAAGCGTAATCGATCGACCAATTCATTCGGGTCATCCCTGTAAATGTAATCCATTAGAATACCCTCTCTAGCCATCATGTGTTGAGGGATGAGACCTATACCTGATAATGATTCTCGGGTTTTACTTTGTCTATTTGTATTTTTTTATGGAGATGTGGGAATTAGTTTCTTTATAAATTTTTTATATTTACTGGCTTTATTGTCACGAAGTTCACCATCTGGTTTATAATGATTTTGATATGAGTTTGTTTCAATGATAATTTGTCTATAATTTTCAAAATCACTGGGAGTTATAGAGGACTCTTCGGGAACTTTTTTGAATAAAAGTTCAAGCAAGCCTTCACTTTTGGGAAAATTCAAATTACCCACATGAATATAGTTTGGACTGAAACTTATCGGAGAATCTACAATCATTAATCTATCTTTCGTTAATTTTCTCACCCCGTAGCCATTATCGAGTTCTCTACTTCTTTCACCTAATAATATGAGATACTTATCTTCAGATACTTCAGACTCGTCTGCTTCAACCTCATCATAAATTGATTTATATGACAAATCATCATCATCATCAATACTTTCTTCAACTTTACTCTTTGCTTCCTCTTCTTCTTATTCTCTTCTTTTAATTGGTTCAACTGTATAGATCACAGCACATGTATATATTGCTCTTCAAGATTTATGAAACAATCTAAACCTTTCCTATATCTACCTTGATTAAGATTCCTATCCTTGCCAATTACAACGAATCCATACTTGTCATTATTCCAGCAAGCTGAACACATATGCTTCAATTGCGAATAAGTCATATCAGTATTCACATGATCATCATAAATATGCTTTAGATTCATTTCATCTAGTTTAAATAACACAAGTAAATTATTATTATCGCGTACAAGATGTTTAGGAATATGGGCATATGTCTGGCTCAAGTAAAAACAGTCGGCATCCTTGTGCCTACCCATGGAAAAAAATGCTCTCATATTATCTTGTTTCTCACAAGCCACATCATCAAATACAATTATTGAATTTGGTTTTGATTCACTTGGCATTATCACCTCTTCATGCTCATCAACGCGCTTGGAATTGTTGAATTTCTAACCTTCAATTCGATACCTAATGTAGACATTGGGCAAAATAAATTTTATGTGGGTAATGAAATAATTAAAATACCTACAGGAAGTTATGAAATAAGTGACATAAAGTGCTATCTACAGAATGATTTAGTGAAAAAGGGTATTGAAATTCATATTGAACCAAACAATAATACTTTAAAAAGTGTAATTTATTGCAATCACGATATAAATTTTGAGCCTAAAGATTCTATCAGTCATTTGCTGGGGTTTTCTTCAAGCAAACTAGAAATCAAACAAGTTTATGAATCTGATCAACCGGTATCAATCATAAAAGTAAACTCTTTGAGCATTGAGTGTAGCATAACGACAGGTGCATACATTAATGGTCAGAAAGTACATACTATTCATGAATTTTTGTTCAGATTTTGGACAAAATCGAGTGCGAAGCACGAGATACGTGATGAGAATGTGTTCGTTAAAGCCAAAGGAGTTTTAACAAAAGAGAAGTCACAATCACCTAATTACAGTTGTCGATGATTTCACCTTTAATTTTAAAAGGTCTGGGCGCAAATGTGGGTGAAATACAAAGACCGAGCGCGTAGCACGAGGTAAACACATCATCGAGCGCAAAGCGCGAGATGAATATATTATCGAGCGCGAAGCGCGAGAACCAACAGTCGCGCGCCCTAGGTGGGCTCAAACTTGCGAGCCGCGCGCGAAGCGCGCGATGAGAATGTGCCCGCGCAGCTGCTAGATTTTTGTTTTTGTTTTCATTCTATTGCTCATGGATTGTATTTCTCGTTGAAAAATATTGAACTCTGTTTTTTAAGCATTTTCAAAATAATAATTAAATTCAATCAGGGTAATTTTTATAATACTTTTTGAAGGAGGTACAGTAGGGAGAATCAAGTATGCAAAAATGCAACAAAAGTACAGCGTAGACGAAAATTCTGCTCACTATTACGCGAAAATTACGCGTTATTACACATTATTATGTGTAATAATGGCGTTATTACGCATTTTACACATTATTACGCAATTATTACCTGAGAAGTGTACGGATTAATACACGAGTGAATACCCCCTTTGTCGGCATAACTATATTGCTTCTTGGCTTTAATACCCGTATAGTAATTTTAACAAACCGAGTAGTAACAACAAGCAAAGTAGTTGTGCTTACCAATAAAGTAATAGTGGCATATTTTACAAACCCAAGTACCTACATGGAAAAAATATATTCGTAAAAAAGTCACGAACTACTAGCTAGGTCTCGGATATGAGAAAAATTCATCGGATATTGATGTATTTTCGTAAATAATCTGACAACTTTGAGAAAGAATTGACGAACTCGATTTGAAAGTTCTAAAATAGTTCACCACTTTTTTTTACATAAGTGATTACAAAAATATTACGAGTGATTGGGAAAAGATTCTCAGAGCACTCACGAGCTCGCCCGAGAAATCTGGGAACTGGAAAGTAGGTTCGCCTGTACGTCGCCCGCACACATGCTTGCCCAAACGCATGGTGCGTGTGTGCACTCGTATGTGTGTCTCGACCTCGTCGGATGAGTGGCTAGAAATTTTATAATACCTATTTTGTTTGGCCTCGATGGCTGCGCGTGTTTACGCACTTCTGGTTTACGTTTACAAACTGGTGAGTCAGCAGTCTTTGAGGGTACGAATCTCCTGAGTTGTGAATTTATAAATTAATGTAAATTAAATCGCACAAATAAAATTTTTCCTCTTTATATTTCAGTCTGAAATTTTCAGGAACTGTTCATAGGAAATTCGAACTGTTCGTAAAACACTTCGAAATTTATCCATACATTTCTCATACAAATGAGGATGTAATGTTTCATTTTTTTATCTCGTTTCCGAGACCTAGCTACAAGTTCGTGACTCTTTCACGGATACATTTCTTCCGTGTATTTCTTCAAGTTCACGGTTCGCGTCCTTCATGATGGATTTCTTTTTTTCGTATGCGTATTTAGAATCTTTCTACATTTTTTTGTACTCGGCGGTGATTCACGAACTCGAATCTTCATACGGCGGCTGGTAGCCATAGTGTGGTATTATTTTTCGTTTAATACAAGTTTGCAGTCGGTCGGAGATGAAACAATTATTCAAGCAATGTATTGCAATTATACAAAAACTTGCGTCATTGCATGTATAAGTGAAATAGATTAATTATAATCTGTCATATGAGCGAGTTGACAAAATGTCAGAAGTTTTTGTCAAATAAAATTACATTAGGATGAATAGTGCAGGGTATATTCTAACGGTTAGTTGTAACTAAGTCGGTTAGTTGTAAATGAAAATGGTTAGTTCCAAAAGTCAAAAATGTTAGTTGTAAAAAGTAAATTTTGAAATGATTTAGCATACTCCGATCTCCAAAACAAAATAATTGTGATAATTGTGGTGAAGAAAAATTATTTATTTTTCTTATAGCCGGCTGACAAGGGCTTGTGATTTAATTATATGACATATATCTTTATTTTAGAAATGTAAGGTTATCCAGAGTTAATTTATTGCAATTTAAATTTATTCATATTTACAAAAGTTTATATTCTATTCCATGATTCTGAATATTTGCCAATTTCTAACATAAAGATAATGTAATAATTAAATCATAAGGCCGTTAGCCGCGACAAACAACATGACGCTAATTATCCTAATGCAATTTGATTTTACAAACACTTCTGCTAATTTGTCTCCTCGCTAATATAACACATTAAAATTAATTAATGTTACTCATATAGGCAATGATGCAAAATTTCTTTATAATTTAAATAAATTTCAGTATTAATTTTTTCGTCTCTGGCTGACTGCAAATGCACTAGGCACTTGTTATAAACGAAAGAAAATACCATGCTATTAGCCGTTATATTGAAATAACTTTAAATACAATTGCTTCGAGATGAATATGATAAATATTGAAAAAAAGATATGGCAACTTCGAAATTTTAATGAATAGACAGACATGTCCCATATTATTATCTACCTTTTAACTCGTAGAAGGCACACCGAGAGGCACACTAATGCGAACTCGCAGCAGCGTGCGCTTTGAAAAAATATTAAATTGTTAACTTTATTAGGGAGAGTTCAAGTATTACATAACGCTCTAAGGGGGGGGGGGTCGGACCAAATGTTACAAAATGGCGGAAAACAGCAGGGAAAATTAAAAAAAGCGTTATATAGGGGGAGGGGGATCGAGAATTCCGAAAAATTGCGTTAGGTAATACTTGAACGCTCGCTTACCATGAAATTTATCAACTTTTCTTCAATTATGTTGAGGCATAAAGATGTGGTACACAACACTCAAAAAAATGTCTGGTTAAATCAACCAGAATTCTGGTTAAATATGCCTTTACTATTTTTTCTGGTTAGACTAAACAGAATTATGGTTGAATTAACCAGAATTTTGGTTGAATTAACCAGAATTTCTGGTTCATTTAAACGGAATTCTGGTTAATTCAAACATAACTCTGGTTAGTCTAACAAAAAAAAATAGACAATTTTCAGTATATTTTACTCAAATATAAAATTCTAAAATTCGGCCAGATTTGAAAACTTATTAACCAACATCATAAATTTGGTTCATTTCTAAAAAAAATCGCATTTTTTGAAATTATCATTAAATAATTTTGCCCTCCCAATCCTCAAGTATGAACAGTCTCATTCCTAACTTACAAGGAGAGGAAGCGAGATGGGAATCGCCGATTCGACTGGGACTTTGCAGGATGAAAGTACATCAAAATCCATTAGGGGTGTATTTTTTCTTTCGATCTAATGGCCCTTAGTTTTCGAGATATCGAAGTTTGAGTATTTGCGCTCGAGCGCTCGACTCGCATGCAAGGATAAGGCTGCATACTCTGAGAGGTCGCCCGGTATCCCAGAGTCACCGTTTGAGACACCTCACCCAGATGCCATTCAGCTTTCGGCACGGTTGTCACGCTTCCGCTTAGGGGTTGAAAATCTCGAAAATCAATTCAATCTCTGGCTGGTCTGAAAGATCTCAATTCTGAAATCTAAAATTTTAACGAAGAACCTAAAACCTAATGCAGGAAAGTTTCCTTGTAATTTGCACTAGATTTTCACTCGATAAAAAGTAAATAAACATAATAATGAAAACAAAAAATTTACTGATACATGTTCATAATGTTCAAAGTCTAACTATCTTACTATTGCAGGGTATACAATAGTTATCTCAAGTTCAGAGATGAGCATGTTGAAAAATGATTTTTAAATTCGAGGAAACTATCTCCATTGTTAATTGTAAGAAAATTTGAAATATTCCTGAAGGCGAACATAAAAAAAATGTATCCGTAAATTATTTAGTTATTTAGAGGTTTACATGTTTCTGCTATCTGTTCAGGTAAAAGTTGCGCAATTCTTATTTAATCCTAATGTTGTATGGCTTATTTTATTCCTTGATGAACTCACTAGAAATCGTTTTGGTATGTTTTTATTTCAAAAAATGTATTTAAGACAAATATTGTTCATAAAATCAACAATTACAGTGTTAGAAATTTCCTCAAATTTCATTCAGTTTTCAATGACTTTTCAGTCACTAAAATTTTATAAATTTGGCTTTGTGAATTAATTTGAGACCATATTCATTCATTTTCAGTGACACGAAACTTAATTTGGGAGCAAAAGTTATTGAAATTTCATAAAATTGACTCGGAAACCTGTTTCAATTGCTTGTACGTAAAATATTATTGGTGGCTGAATAAATTTCACTGTGGTTTACGTAAATTTTATAAACATGCATTGAAAATGAAGTCTTATTTTTTATTAAATTTAATAACCCTAAATGTATGTATTTTATCACTCTCCCTTTTACGGGTTTGAGGGATCCGTTCCCTTTACAACTTTTAACACTTCACGTAACCCCTATGCCTTATGCTTATCTTAACATATAATCGCTTCGCCTTCTTATTATTTACAAATTCCTGAATATTATCTCACTAACTATTAACTATTATCTATAGCAGGTGCGTGAGACCTTCCAGGGCTTCCGTTTCCTCTTAGCTTTGCTCTTCAAGCTTTTCCAAGTCACGCAACACTAATCTTGTTATACATATATATTTCAGTTTTTGTTTTCTCCTCCCCCATGCATTCTCTCTTCCGTTTTCCCTTCTAAGCTCTTCATCGCTCTTTTCCCAATTTTGGTTTTCTCCTCCCCCATGCATTCTCTCTTCCGTTTTCCCTTCTAAGCTCTTCATCGCTCTTTTCCCCTTCCTCTTCCCCTGTACATCTCTCCAGCACGTGCTCCCACGATTTCCCTTCATACGCACATAACCTACACATTTTTAATTTCTTCGCTCATCCAATATTTACACGCATTCATGCCTTCTCCCATTCTGAAACGCATCATCCTGGACCACCTGCACTCCTTTTTCAATTTTTCTAGATATTCTGGGACCCCTTCCATCTTAACGAATCTACACCATTTATTATATTTTGACTCTATAATCTTTTCCCACCCCTTTTCTTCCTGGTTCTTACTTATTTGCACCTCTACTACTTGCCACTTCCTCCCCTCGTCACACATTCTCCATTCCCTTCCAGCTTGCCATCTCTCCTCCTCCCATCTTGAATGTCCTATACGGAACATAGTCGGTATTTACAATTTCTTCTATCTGGTTTTTTATTTGGTTATATGTGAAATATTTTGGGTGTCCAGTAAAACCCTATACTGTTTTCATCTGATTCTATCCGGATACTTATATGGTATTTGTGTCTGGTCTTAAATCTGGCTCTATGCGGAACTTGGTCGCTGTATAAAATTTTTTCTATCTGGGTTTTCATTTGGTTGTATACGAAATATTTTCGGTGTACATACCTATTTTGTTTGGCCTATCTGATTCTTTATCCACTTCTATGCGGAATGTTTCCGCTGTACATATTGTCCTATGCGGTATTTTGTCGGGCTCTATGCAGATTCTTATACGGTGTAATAAATTTGGATTATCTAGTTTTTTATCCGGCTCTATATGGAATATTTCCGCGGCCCATATTGCCCTATCCATTAGAGCAGCTTGAAACAGATAAATAAAGTTGCAAAAAAAAAACTGTTTTATGTATAATAATTGCACTTGATTTATTTTTGAAATGATGCAATTGCATGCACGGTCACTTACAAACATAATCGCACGCATAACGCTATGGAAAATCGCACCCGCTGAGGATTCGAACCCTATCTAAACACCCTAAATCTAAACTGCACGCTCTAGCTAATAACGTTCATGCATCGCTTGGATTTTGTCGAAGAAATCTCAGCCAAGCTTTTTCGCTAAAAAAAACAGAGCTAACGGAGGAATATTTGTTTAAATATTCATATAATTTATGATTTCTGTTCAACTTGTGAAGCTCCAAAACTTAAAGGATTTATTACTTCCACAACTAAACAGTTTAGAAAGGGTACCTGTACTCTATTTTTCTCCATGTAATGAAACTTCCAACATATTTCCAGATAGGGCCACATAAGATTCCATCGGTCAAATAATTCCATTTTCTGTTTCCGATATCCGCTTGAAAGCAGGATAGAGCCTGATAGGAAACCATTTTCGGACTTAGACGAAAACAGTCTCCTAACGTAAGTTTCGATAGAATTCCGAATAGGGCCAAATAAGATTCCATTAAGCAAAAAATTCGATTTTGTTTCCGATGTCCGATGGAAGCCGGATAGAGCAAGATAGGCAATCGTCTTCGGACTGGAACGAAAACAGTCTTCTAATGTAATTTCCGACATATTTCCAGATAGGGCCGCATAAGATTCCACCGGGCAAATAATTTAGTTTTCTGTTTGCGATGTTCGCTTCAAAGCCGGATAGATCCAGATAGAAAACCGTTTTTAGACTTAAACGGAAACAGTCTTCTAATGCAAGTTCCGAAATCGTTCCAGATAGGTCCGCATAAGATTCCGTTGTCCAAATAATTCCATTATTTGTTTGCGATGTTCGCTTCAAAGCCGGATGGATCCAGATGGAAACAGTTTTTAGACTTAAACGGAAGCAGTCTTCTAATGTAAGTTCCGACATGGTTCCAGATAGGTCCGCATAAAATTTCGTCGGCCAAATAATTCCATTATTTGTTTGCGATGATCGCTTCAAAGCCGGATGGATCCAGATAGAAAACCGTTTTTAGACTCGAACAAAAACAGTCTTCTAATGTAAGTCCCGACATAGTTCCAGATAGGGCCGCATAAGATTCCGTCGGGCAAATAATTCAATTTTTTGTTTCCAAAGTTTGCTTCAAAGCCCGATAGATGATTGTGTAACAACTTGCTAAAATTAGCGTATATCAGAAAAACAGTATCTTTCTCTGATCTCTCTGTAGCTCAATTGATTAGAGCACCTGACCGGAAATCGGTTGATCTGGTGTTCCAATCCCAGTGAAGCGAGAGGAGAGAGATCCTTTTTTCTGAATAAATTTGAATTTATTAAAAATTTTAATTTTATACCTCCATCTAGTCTGTATGATGAAAATAATTTTTCTGCATTAGAGGATTTAACTTGAGTCGATAATGTAGATTTCCATTATTCACAGTATGTGTGATTGAATTTCTCAACCGATCGATAATTACTATCTCCGATGATAATACAGATTCCTATTTCAGATAATTTGTCCATCCTGAGAAAGACTTTTGCGTGGATAGATCTCCTACTTCTCATGTTGGCACTATCGGCTATCTGTAAAGGTGGTCTTGCTGGAACGGGCGGTATGTTCGCTGGAGGATGTTGCTCTTCTCCTTGCCGATAAAGAGCTTCATATCCATTTTTGCGCAAAAAGGATACATGATCTCTTAAATACTGAGACGTTTTATGAGCATATTCCGGTCGCATATTGACCCAACGTTCATGTAACCTCTGCATGAATCCTATTCGCGCCGGTAAGCTTCTTTCCCAACAGGTAATGATATCCCTTCTGAGTTGGTCAGACCACTTAAATCGATGTTCTCGCGTTTGCCCGGGGCCATTACCTGATCGTCGCCTCGGCTTGATCCTGTTGACACTCCCAACTGAAATATGGCCTACATCCGAGAGAGGCCTATTGTGGGTGGCACTGGAACGTGTACGTCATCCACTTCTGCTTTCTCTGTCCTAGAAGGTGAGCAAGAGCGGGAAATTGACGCGAGACAAGATCGTTCAACAATGTTCCTTGAAGTCAGGTCTCTAGCCGCTGATGACCTTACCCGGCAGACGGGACAGTTTGAAATGTAGGTTTCACCTCTGTATACTTTTTTAGAGCTATCAATCCTTGTAGAATGTTATGAGGAACAGTGTTGACGAACCAGATGAAGTGGTCCCAGAAGAACAGCCTTTTGCATCCGGTTCGCGATGGAATGAGCCTGACGCTGGCAAGCCGGAATCTTGTTGAGTTGGCTAAGAAATGAAGCTTTCATACCTTCAAGACAGCCGATTATGAGAACTTCAAGATGGACTTTGTAGCCTTGGTACAGCCTGCTCAGCTCGAAAGGAAGTGCTTGATACGAGTATTTTTCCCGTTTTTCTTCTTCCTTTGCCGTGATATTACCATCGGTTGGTGCCGAGAATTCAATCACGTAAATGATCTTGGTCTTCAGATCTTGAAGGACAATATCAGGCTTCATAGTATTGATACGTTGAGTGGTGGAGAATGAGAAATTTCAGTAGGTCTTACACTGATCATTCTCCACAACGGACTCGAGTTCTCTACGATGCCAAAAATTCCACCAAGTAAAAAGTTATCAGTACAATCAATATAGTTAATGAAATCAAATTTTGACAAGTAATTCTAAAAGATATTTCAAAGTTAGAAAATAGAAAAAGTTGAAAAAATTTTCAGAATGTATTAAAAGAGGGAGCAAATTAAAATATTGCGAGATTATTACATAATATAAGGAAAGACCATGTCTAGACTCACCGAAATTTGGTGAGCATAGAACTCTCGATTAAAAAAAAAGATAAAATTTGGACAAGTTTTTATTTTTTCCTCCTCTAAATACAATCTCAAAATTTCTGTAATTTTTTCAATTTAATTAATTTGAATATTTCAGAAAAAAATTTTTTAGATTTGCTTGGAAAACTTTGATTTCAAGAACTATGTTAATTGTACTGATAACTTTTAACGTGACGGAATTTTTTGCAACGTAGATGTTTTGGGTTAGATTTTGTACTTTTGCACTGTTGTAGCTCTGGGCTAATGAAATAATTTTTTATGTTTATGTAATCCTGAAGAATATGAATGAATGTAGTCCTTTAAATATAATAATTATCATTGTAGATTATCGAACTACGTTTTTTCAAGAATGTGACATCGTTTTCGTTTTTTTTTGGTTTTGAAGCTCCCCTGAAAAAAAATCCAACTGAAATGAATTGGAAATGTTGAAATAACGATTCATAATTCAAAACAATAAAAAGGCTGCTTCCTGAATTTATTTCAATCATTTGCAATTGAAAAATATGATACTTAGAAAATAAATACAGTATTAACCTGTAATAGCGTAAAAGTAAAAAAAAATCTTCATGAATCTTTAAGTCAAGCACTTTATCGGTACAAAAACCTCAAACACTTGCTTTTTTGCTTGTTTTTCTGCGTGTAATACGCAAAATGGTTTAAAATAATCATTCTTCGTATTTCGTAGGTATCACTTACCCATACAACCTCACGTCACGAGACATAATACTAAATATGTCAAAACTAAAACGATTATACCAAACATTCAGTTAAAAAAAAAAAACAGAAAAATTTATTAAAATTTAAAAGAATAATTAGATGCTCAACAAATATGAAAAATCACTACAATTTTGTTATTTCGAGGGAAAATAAAATTATTCCGTTAAAATAATAGCCAATTAAAAACTATTTAGAAAATGCGCTTTGAATTTCAAGTCGTCAATTGACTTCAATAGACTGCTCCACACACTTGACAAACAATCCACAGCAATAGAATTGTGTACAGTTCTATTGAATAGCTGCAATTCACTACAATTGCAGAAATTCAACTTAATTCACTGACCAATTTTTTAATTGCAATGTAGCAATTAGACATTGAATACAATTCACCATGTTCGAATTGGATTGCATTTCACCGGAATTGTTGACTGACGATTTCAGTTCGCATTTGCATTCAATCTATTTCAATTGAATCTTTCTCTGCAGGGTCTGGAAGAAATATGTTCTTCATTTAGATTATGTAATAATATCTATATACATAAAAAACAAGACCCAGCCGAACCCAATAACTATAGACCTATTGCCCTTCTAAACTCACTTCCTAAAATTGTTACGCAAATTCTGTTGGCTAGATTGGAAAAATGGGAGTCGTTATGTCACATTATTCCGGAAGCCCAAGCAGGTTTTCGCCGAGGTCGAGGCTGTATGGATAATATTTTCCCCTTGGCATCTGTTTCGCAAATTTACTTACAACAAAAGAATGTATGCCATTGTGGTGGATTTTTCAAGAGCTTTCCCGTCGGATAATCACTCTCACATCTGGTCAAAACTATTTGATATTGGGGTCAGCTCAAAAATAATTAGAATTCTAAAAAGTCTATATGAGAAAGCCTCAACTTGCATTAAGGTGGGCAACGAGTTCTCGGAGGAATTGCCGGTCACTGAGGGAGTTCTACAGGGAGAAATTTTGAGCCCAATCATGTTTAACCTCTTAACCTCGGATATCGAGATTTTTTTTAGACAAAAAGGTCTTGTGGGTCTATTCACTTTTTTCCATTTTCGTTAACATTCACGAGGTTCTCTCCTTTCAATGGCTATCAAACACAAAATAAATGACCTAGCTTGCTCAAAATTCAACAGTAGTCTAGGCACAGATGGCGTTGACGGGATCAGTGGTACATTTAAAGTTACTGCTCAACAAAATTCAAAAAGTCACTGACTTATCAAACAGCCCTCGTAGCTTAAGAAAGTATGACCTCAGCGTAACCAAACTTGAAAGAATTTTGCACACCCCTAAAAATTAGTCATAGTCCCTCAAGATTTTATCATAATAATAAGGTACCTGAACGACATGAGGCAAAAACTTTCTCTTCTTCTCGAGTATGATTTATGTTCTTTCGCGACGTGCGAACAACGCCGATGCATTGTTCGTCGAGTGCATGGTCGTTCAGAGAGGTACAGGTGGGGAAGATGATGGAAAGGACGAAGAGGGGTAAGGAAGGGATGCGAGATTAATCTCGAGGAAATTAAATAACGATCGGGCAACGACAAGGTGGCTAAGAGCAACCAGGAGACGTTATACGAACGCGATGTAGCGCCGCACCGCGCCGCGACGCTATTAATCATGGAGAGCGAACGACCTTTGCCAACTGGGAGAAAGGACCAACCCCCTTGGACTGTATGCGCTTGCTGTTGCGAGCCTTGCAGCTGGCAATAAGATTATCTGCTGGATTAGTTATTGCCCTTCGCTAGTCTGCTTCCACTTTGCTTTTTGCCAGCGTTTTCCTCGTGAATTATGCCTTCGAGATTCGTGTTGCAGTTTTTTCTCCCAGAGAGCAAACTGAATTGCACGATTTCAATGTCTTACTCGACGACTTACAAGAAAAACAAATTGGATCTGAACACTCTCTCGTGTTCGATAACCAGCAGCTTTAGTTGCGAAACATCCTTAGAATTTTCCTAGGCATTTTTTTTTTTCCTCGGAGTTGAATTCAAAAACTGTCGAGAATTTGAGATTTCAGAATATTCTTCCGAACGTACTGACAGAGTTTGATTGAAATGTTTCAAAATAATTCAAATGAGCTTTAAGTCAATAAAATTGTAAGATGGATTCAGTAGAACTCAAGGTGATTTCAAAAAGAAGTCAACTGAGTTATTGGCAAATTGATTCCACTGAATGCAAAGTGAATTCCAGCGAATTTCAAGACAACTTATATGAATTTCAAGTGCCAGAAATCAGATCTCCAAAAAAAATAGTTTTTCTATGATTTCAAGAATCAAAATAATACTACTGATGATGTCGCTTCAAATGAAAACCATTATTTTTGATAACAAAAATGTATACTCACCAATACATTTATTTAAACAATGTTTTTCGAAATTGAATTATTTCCTACCATAGCTTCTTACCATTTTTTGGAAAATGGTTGGATTTTCATAATTAGAGCCTTTTTTGGGGAAAACATTATCTAAAACTCTATCATTTCCAATTTTGAAGGTGCATATTTCTATGACTGAAATCGTTGAAGCAATTGTTTTTAAGGAAAACAGTTCTGTAAAAAAACAGATATTCAAAGCTTATTCACTGGTTTTAAAAATTGGAAGCAGTATAGGTTGTAGGGAATACCTTTCTTCAAGAGAGCCACCATTTATTAAAATTTAGACATTTTTTAAAAAATTCGTAAGATGCAGCAGTAAGAAATACTTTAATCACAAACACTTTTGTTGAAATAATTACCTTTTTTAAGTTTCAAGTTTTTGTCGTAAAAAATACTGTTTATTTTCATTATTAATACATACCTGATAATATAATTTCAATTCTGCAAAACATAGAAAACTTTTTTGTTCAAGAGACCTGATTTTTGGCGCGACAATTACCTTACAGAAAAAAGCAAGAAAATTAACTTAGAGTTATTTGAATTGAAATTGTACTTAAATAAAATCACTTAAAATAAACGGATTCATAAACAGAATTTAAAGCTGCTGAGCTAATTTTTAGAAAACGAAAAGTGAATATAAGTTCACATTGAAAACATTGTGTACCCAATACAGGTAAAATAAGTTGTCGAAACTTTCCCTAAATATCTAAGGCTTTAGGATCTGGTATGTCGTTTATTAAAATTGCAATACAAGCCTCAAAATAATCAAAAGAGTTCGAGAATTATTCCATGACTTTCAAAATAATGAAAAGATATTTCAAAAGTCATGATATAACTCGCAGACTCTTTTAATTATTTCGAGGATTGTCTTAAATCTTATAATGAACAGTATAGCAATTTCTTAATAATTTCTGGCCTATTCTAAAGTCTAAGCCAATCAAGTAAAGTTTTGAGGATTTGTTTTTTATACGCAATTTTTATTCCAAAGGGATTTTACGAAAATCAGGTACGCTCAAATATTTTTTATTTAGATCTCTGGCATTCTAACAAATTTTCTTATTCTATTCAAGGGGAAATGTATACGAATATTCTTGGTAAGATGTTGCTCTGACAACAATCAGGGAATATTCATTGAAAATTTACTAACCCATATATAATTTATCCGCCCCACTTGGGTATTAACCGATTTCAAATTTTTTTTCGGATGTTCACCTAATTTTCTTCCCCTTAGTTCAAACGATTCGATCAATCTCAGCATTTTTACTCGGCCTTATTGACAGGTTTGTCTTATGGACAATTCCGTCATACTAGGCACATTCACTAAATTCATAGAAAAAAGATAGACTTACTTTTACTGCGTCTTATTTTTTTAGTTCTCACTTCCGTCACGGCTGACGCAACTTCATGTAATTTTATTTTGTTTAACAATCAAATTTAGGTCTTTTCCAAATCAAAAATGCTGCTTTTTAATTTTGCGTCAATATACGTTTCAAAATAAGCCCAGTTTTTTTCTGTGTTTCATGGTTTATTTATGTCTGAAGTTACATAAGTAATTCGTTAGCCTGGCTGTCTCAGTTAGTGAATTCCAGAGAATAGTGATTGCATGGAATTACTTTTCCACTGATTTACCCATAGAGAAACTTTCTCAAGTGTAGGTAAGCGTCACTGAAATTTTAGTTATGTTATATGCTGGTGAACCAATGAGAAGCAGATTCGTGACTATCTCTATAAATGAAAAATTGTCTGGGATATCTGTAAATATTCATTGAAATTTCATCTATTCCCGTTCTACTTATTTTCCAGTAGACATAGTTACTGCAAATTCAGTATTTTTTTTATTGCCAAACCGCTTGAAAATACGATTCAATTTAAATATATATATATATGCTTTTTTATCCTGTGTGACTTCCAGTACTAGATGATCCATATGATCCCATTTATCACAAAGTCCGCATTTAAAAACTATTTCTTCTCTTTTTACATTCTCGAGAATATCTCAGAGAGGTCCACTTAAGGCACTCAATATTTCCAACAGTTAACTTGAAAAAAGACGTTATTGTAAACTGACCCTTGACACATGGATACCCTTTATTAGAGGAAATTTTAATAGGGAAATAGGCTTTGTTACCAAAATAGGAATTTAGCTGTTTAGGTCTTTAGGACGTAACAATATCTCTTGAAATTCGTTACAACACCTTGAAAACTTAGGCAAGCGTAAAAATCCATTAATATATAGGAAAGTCTTTTGAAATTCCATGAATGTAAATTGAATTAAAATAATTAATTAAATTTCTGTAAAAAAAGCGGTTTAATAAAATTTACGCGCTCGTTTAAGTCCCTGGACTTTTATTTTCTAATATTCAAAACATAAACTATTTCAAAATTCTTAATATAAAATTTTTAAATATTAAGAGTCCTACAAATATTTTAAACGAGTTAAATAATTTAATAAGTGATTCATTTATTTATTAATATACGTTTGAAAAAAATAATACTTTCGTAATTTGAATATTTTTATGAATACCAATATTTTTTACGTATCTGAAAATTTGAACTGTTTCCCTAAATATTGGTAGTCACAGATATATTGATAATTCAAACTTTTTTTTATAACGGCTAGAACTTGTCTAATATCACAAAACAAAAGTTGTTTTATCTGAAACGCTTTCAGTTTAAATTACTGTTAATCAATGAAAACAGTAACTATTTCAAATTCTTAAATAAAGAAGACCGTTCTTTGGTGTTATTATAGTCTCAAAGAAAAAGTTAGGTTTCTTCATTTAAGAAAAACTAAGAAAAAGAAGTTTATTTGAATTTTGTTAAATCTTTACATTAATTAAATATTATATGGAATGCATATTTAAAGAAAAAATATTTAACAACTACTACAAATTACGCTTCAATTTGCTGAACTGAAAAATATAATTAAAAAATATCCCACAACTTTTTGAATTATAATCGAATTAAAAATTGTAATTATTTTTAAATTACGATTGTTAAATTAGGTC
The DNA here is from genome assembly GCA_011634705.1 of Andricus grossulariae. Lineage (NCBI taxonomy): Eukaryota > Metazoa > Arthropoda > Insecta > Hymenoptera > Cynipidae > Andricus > Andricus grossulariae. The sequence continues at coordinate 21,956,799 of JAABKJ010075445.1, read as the reverse complement.
GTTTAAAATTAATTTTGTTAATTTCTTAGAATGTATTATGTTCACTCATATGTTAAAATTACGCGGTTACAATTTGAATCTATAAGTTTTAAATGTTTCAGTTAGAATTGTTTAGCTTATTTTCTACAGTCAAATATTGTTAAATTTCAGGTAGTAACATTTTAACAATCCTTGATACAAAATTGTTCATATTTGAAGAATTACATTTGCAAATTGGCTATTTAATATTTAGTTTCTAATTAGTTTTAATTATTTAGTTTCAATGAACATTTAGTTTTAATTAATAGAAAATGGAGAGTTTGCCTTTCATTATTCCTAACTTGAAAAAAATTAATTTTATTCGAGCACTTTTTACAATATTTTAGCTAGCATAAAGTGATCCTGATAAAATTCAAATTCAGACTAATGATTCTTTAATGTGACCGACAGCCCACCGTACTTTATTATAGATAATTTCAAAAATATTTAGTTTTTATAGATTCATCGAAAAAATATTTTAACCTCAAAGTTTCATATAATCGTAAGTAGCTCAGTTGGAAATTAGTCAAATTTTAAAAAGTTAAATTAATCATGAAAGATAATTATCTAATTAAAAAAAAAACTTTCACTAGATACTCGCGGTAGCATTTTTTAGTTTTGAATAGAACAATGTTGTAGAAGTAAAACGAACAATTGTATTTTAAAATATCGTATATTTCAAGAGAAAATGAGAAAAAGGGGAAGTTTTTCGAGAATAAGGGGAAAAAGGAGGATTTTAAAAATGTGGGAACGCAGGAGAATAGAGGAAAGGCTTTGAACCCTGTAATTTATGGATATCGACCGATAACTTAAAAGTTTAGTTTTCAGTTGAAGTAAAATATTTTTTAAATTCTTTTCCTAATTTTTTTAAAGGAATAAACGTTGAAAATTGCTTACCAAAGAGTCAAGGCTGTCATAAAATTCTTTACTGCTTGAAAATTTAGGGGTCCACTGAGTTTCAATGGATTCGACTTCCTCCCCATCTTCTTGTAAGGAATTTTGCGAACTTCCTGGAAAAAAATTCTCTAAAACCTTTCTTTGGTTTCCGATAAAATTTTCCTCAACTTCCGGATTTTTCTCACCGCCTTCGTTCTATTAAAAATATAAATTTGTAAACTTATTATCTGTGCTAATTTTTTTTTAATTAATTCATGTTTTGTTTAAAAATTTAGTTTTTCTTCAGCTGTTTATCTTGACAATGTGATGTTTTAAACAATACAATCAAAAACGATGAAGAAATAAAAACATACCTCATACACGGAAAATACCTCGCAATCTTCAATCAGTTCTGTTGGCGGTTCATTTGGTATTTTCTGAATAGAACCATTATCAAGATTCAAAGTAAAAGTGGAGGTTCATTTTTCCTTCGACACAATGTAATTTCGTAGCTGTTGTTGAAATTTTATATGAATTCCAAGCTCTTCGCTTGCCAAGAGTTTTGCAAGGAAAGTACTCCCAGGCGCGAGAGCCTCAAATGCATCTTTATCAATAGTATCAATACCATGCTCTCAGAAACAAAATATAAAGTTGTGTACTCTCTGCGACAAATAAAAAATTAAACAATATTACATACGATCTATTTTGAAGTATCAAGGTTTTCAAACGTATGTTTACGTATACACTCTAGGTTAAGATTTGGATGCTTACTTTTGAAGGTGTTAATCAGGTACTGCAGATCTCACTCCTACAGAATTCTACGCGTCGCATTATCCACTCGACTATCCATGTTTATTTACAACACAAAAGTATCGCTTTTATAACTTTAAACATATGTATCGAAATAACCAAACACGCGACTACACCGGTAGTATCCGCCATAATGAAAATGAACTTGCACACGGCTCAATAAAACTTTGTTCAGGACAACAAAATAAGGCTTAGCATAATAATTTTGTGTTAAGAACAAAATATTTTGTTTGGCCAACAAAATAATTTTGGGCTAACAAAGAAAACTTTACTGCGACAATAAAAACTGCTCAACAAAATGCTTCTCATGTTCGGTTCTCTACGAGGACTAGTGTTTCGAAAACAACGCAGCCATGGATCTTAGTAGAAATGTTGCCCCGTCAGGTCTTTCCGGTAAGTAAAAGTTGTATACTTTTCTTTTAGTGCCATTCTGCTTCTCATGATGGCAACATCTTTGGTTAGTGTTCAATCCTTAGGGCCTTCCGTAGATAATGTAGATATAGATTCTTTTCTTTACTCGTTGGTACATGATGAAAATTCCGCAGTTTCTAAATCTGATTGGGTTATTGATGATGTAATCAGTGCACCTATCACTTCGCCCATAAATTTGACTGAGTGTATAGTTGCCTTCGATTTCTTGGTGTTTGCATCTAAAAATGTAGTGCTGGAAGAAGTTTCTAGTGTTGACTTGCACATTTGGTCAAACTTTCGCTCTCTTCTGTGTCGTTCAAAATTGGAAAATTTAACATTGCGGGTGGCTCATATTGAAAATTTGCTTGGTGCTTGTTGTATTTCAGTTTGCGGAACGCTTTTCCCTACCTTCCCTTTTCTCATTTCCCCTCAATTCCTCTACTTCCCCTCCTCTCATATTCCCTCACTTCCCTTAATTTCCATCCACTAAATTTTCCCTATTTCTCCTACTTCGCTCACTTCTTCTACATCCCCTCCCCTCATTTCCACTCAATCCCCCTACTTCCTCACCCCTCATTTTTCCTACTTCACCTACTTTTACTTCCATCTCCCATACTTTCTATCGACTCATTTCAACTTACTTCCCCTTCCCTTATTTCCCCTTGTTTACCTACTTCCCCTATGTCCACATCCTTCATATTCCCTGCTTTATCTATCTTCATTTCCCCTACTTCCCCATACATCATTTCCCCTTGTCGCCCTACTTCCCCTAAGTCCACATCCATCATTCCTCATTCCCCTTTCCTCATTTCCTCTTACTTCCCTTACATCCACATCCCTTATATCCACTCATTTCCCCCACGTTCCCTTTTCTCATTTTCCCTATTTCTCCTGCCCTCACTTCCCATACTTCCTCTACTTCAAATACTTTCCATCATCTCATCTACCCTACTTTCCATCCCCTTATTTCCCCTTTTCTCATTTCTCCTCACATATTTTCCCTACTTCCCTCATTTCCCTAACATTCCCCTTTCCTCATTTCTTCTTATTTCCCTTACATACACATCCCTCATTTTGCCTTATTTCCCCCACGTTCTCTTTCCTCACATCTCGCCCCTTATTGTAGATACTTCCTCTACTTCAAATACTTCCCATCATCTCATCTACCCTACTTTCTATCTCCTCATTTCTTCTCCTCTCATTTCCTCTCACTTTCTCTATTTCTCTTATCATTTCTCCTACTTATCCCCGCATTCCCCATACTTTCTCTACTCCAAATACTTCCCATTATCTCATCTACCCTAATTTCCACCCACTCATTTCTCCTTATTATCCATTCTTCTCTTCATTCACCCTTAATCCCCATACTTCCCCTTACTCATCCATCATTTACTTACCACTCTATTTCCCTCAATTCTCCTTATTTTCCCTACTTTCCTTTTTCTCCTTTCCTCTCAATTCCTCTACTTCCCCTCCTTCCATATTCCCTTACTTTCCTTAAGTTCCATCCACTAAATTTTCCCAATTTCTCCTACTTCTATCACTTCTTCTACATCCCCTTCCCTCATTTTCTCTACTTCACCTACTTCCAGTCCCATCTCCCATACTTTCTATCGACTCATTTCAACTTGCTTCCCCTACTTCCCCATCCTTCATTTCCCCTTGTCTCCTTCTTCTTCCCCTAAGTCCACATCCCTCATTTCCCCTCATTTCCCCTACTTCATCTATCTTTATGTCCCCTACATGACCACCCATCATTTCCTCGCACTTACCCTACTTTCCATCCACTAATTCTGCCTGTTCCTACTACAACCCCTTAGTTCCCCTTAATCCTCTAATGCCATACCCCTCATTTCCCCTACACCCCCCACATTCACCCTTATTCACCTATTTCCCCTCCTCTTATTTCTCCTACATCGCACCCCTCATTTCTCCTCATTTCACTACTTTCCCAACACTTATTTCACTCACTATTTTTCCCACATTTATCCTACTTCCCCTACTTTACGTCCCCTAATTTTCACTCACTTGCTCTATTTCCCCTCTCCTGATTTACCCTTTGTCGCCTATTTTCTTACCTCTCATTTCCCCTAACTTCCGCTACATACTCATTTATTTCTCATACTTCCCCTCCTCTCATTTCCCCTACATCCCATCCTTCATTTACTTACCTTCCCAATCCTTATTTCCCCTCAAATTAAATATAACCTCCCCAAATTTTTCTCACTTTTCCTACTTTACCTTCCTCATTTTCACCCTCTTCCCCTACTTTCAGTCCCTACATTTCTTCTCAGTTCCCCTCCTTGGAAAAAAGTACGACGGACGAACGAACGCCCGACCGAAACTATAAGGATTTCTGCCCAAAACTACAAAGCCCTAAAAATTAATTTATTAATTAAAAATATCACTTTTTAGTAACTAAAATCCCTACTGCATTGAACGTTTTTAAGCTTAATTGAAATATTACCAGAAGAAAAAGACAGATCCAATTGTAAGGGAATGTTCGCCTCGCTGATTCATTACAAACAATTATACAGTAGACAACTAGAAACATCAGCCTGATAAAATATCAATAAATTATTATTCCTTTGATTTCGAATCAATATTAATCAATGATTAATAAACTTATAATTTACGAACACGGAAATCCAAGCTAAATACCAATTATGCAATAAAAACTCTTTCGCCTCAGATCTGAAAAATTATACGTGAATTAAATATTTAATAACTAATTAAAATAATAACAGACTTCACACTCTTTCCTCTATTCCTCTCTTTTCCCCTTTTTTAAAGAATTCCTCTTTTTTCCTCTTGTCAATTTTTTGGCTGAAAACTCTACTATTATATTTTTGTTTCAGAATTTATCTATTTTGGTTAAAATTTCTACTATTTGTTAAAAAATTGAATTATTTTGATAAATAGTCATCTTTTTTGGTCGAAGTTTTTTTTAAGTTTTCATTTAGAGAAAATAAAAAAATTCAAAATGAACCAGAGAATTTTTAAAATTTAAGTTAATTCAGAAGATTTCATGCAAAATTAAAATTTTTTTGAAGAATTAAATTTTTTTTAAATTTCAAGGAAATTCAGAATAAATTACTAGAAATCAAGGTGAATAAAAAACTTAAAATGAAAAAGAATGCATTTTTTTGCATTCTTTTTTATTTTAAGTTTTTTATTCACCTTGAATTCTATTAATTTATTCTGAATTTCCTGGAAATCTTTAAAAAATTCAGAATAAATTAATAGAATTCAAGGTGAATAAAAAACTTAAAATAAAGAAGAATGCAAAGAAAAATTCTTCTATTTTGTTGAAAATTATTTTTTTTGGCTTGAATTTAATAACTGATTTTGATTTAAAATTAAAAAATTGTTTTGTAGAAAATTCAAGTACTTGGTGAAAGTTGAACTACTTTGTTAAAAATTAATTTTTTTATTGAAGATTGATTATTTTAGTTAAAAATTCATCTCTGGTTGAAAATTGAACTATTTGGTTAAACATGTTTTTTTTTAATTAATTTTTTTTACTGAAAATTGAACCACTTCATTTTTTGTTGAAAATTAACCTTTTTTAGTTGAAAATTCAATTACTCGGTTGAAAATTCATGTATTTTGTAAATATTCGACTTTTTTTGGTAGAAAATTATTTTTCTTGGTTAAAAAGACATCTCTCTGGTTAAAAATTGAAATATTTTGTTAACGATTTCTTTCATTAATTTTTTTAACCCATAATCAATATTCTTAGTTTAAAATTCAACTATTTGATTGAAAAACCATGTCTTTTTTTTAAATTTGTGTTTTTCATAGAAAATTAATTTTCTTGCTAAAAAAGGTTGAATTTCAACCATCACGTTTTTAGGAAATTAATCTTCTTCTTTAAAAACTCATCTTCTGGGTTTAGTATTCAATACTTTTGATAAAAATTTTTTTTTTTATTCCAAATTTTTAGCCGAAAATTCATCTTCTTGGTAGAGAATTCAACTATTTTATTGGAAATTCGTATCTTTTGGTTAAATTCAACTGTTTTTTATAAAGTTCCTCCTCTCTATTTGTTTAACATTATTATTATTATTTGAAAATTCGTATTTTTGGTTGAAAATTTAACTGTTTTGGAGATAATTTGACCTTCTGGAATTGAAATTCAAGAATTTTGTTACAAATTTTTGTTTTTAAAGAATAATGGACACTTCATGATATTCTAAAATATGAAATAAAATAATTATATAATTCCAAATTTTAGTTTATATATTCAACAAATTGGAGAAAAATCAAACCATTTGGTTGAAGATTCATATTTTTGTTTGAAAATTCAACAATTATGTTGAAAATTAAACTATTTGTACGAAAATTTGAATACTTGGTAGAAAATTAACTTTTTTGTCGAAAAATCATATTTCCTATTTGAAAATTCAACTATTTGGTTAAAAATTGATCTATTTTGGTTGGAATAATTAAAAAAATTTCTTTTTGGGTTGAATTCAATAAGTTCAAAATTCGCTTTCTTTGGGTGGGGGGGATTGATTTTTCCATTTTTTGTTCACAAAAATATCTTTTTTGAATTAAAATTCAACTGTTTGGTTTCAGATTCATCTTCCTTGATTGAAAATTCGTCAATTTTTTTAAAATTCGTTTTTTCCGTTCAATTCAACTGGTTGAAATTTCGTCTTGTAGTAGAAAATTGATTTAAATATAAAAATTTTCCCCTTTTATTCGACTGGTTCAAAAATTGGTTCATTTAGTTGAAAATCAAGTTTTTCATTGAAAATTTAACTATTCTATTTAAACTAGAAAATGTATCTTTTTTACTTTTTCTTTGTGGAAAATGAACTTCTTTGTTGAAAATGAACTTTTTTGTTGAAATTTGAACTTTTTGGGTTAAAAATTTAACTGTATTCCAAAAAATTCGTCTTTTTTGCTTGAAAAGTCAACTGATTATGTTTCAATTACAATCCTTATTGTTCAATTTGAACATTTTATTGAAAATTGATATTTTTTATTGAAAATTGATTTTTTGAACATTCATCTACTTTGTTGAAGATTCGTCTTTTGCGGTCGTAAATTAATCTTCTTGGTTTAAAAATCAACTACTTGGTTTAAACTTAAACTGCTTTGAATATTCTTTAAAAAGATTTATCATTTTGGTTAAAACTTTATATTTTTCAGTCGAAAATTTAACTCTTTTGTATTCCGTTGAAAGTAACCTTTTTTGTTGAACATTCATATTTTTGATTGAAAATCCACATTTTTGTAGATAATTTGACATTTTAGCAGAAAAATGGAAAAATTTTGTTCCAAATTGATGTATTTTGTTGAAAATTGGTGTTTTTTGTTAAAAAATGAATTTTGTTTTTGCTGAAAGTTCATTTTTTTTAATTTGATGATTGAAATATTTGGTTGAAAATTTTTCTGTTTTGTTCAAAATTAATTAATCAAACTGAAAATATTACGAGTTAATTTTTGGCTCAAAATCTATCTTCTTTTAGTTGAAAATTTAACTATTTGGTTGAGGATTCAACTATTTTCCTAAAAATTTCTTTGTTATTTTGAATCGACTGATTTGAAATTCGTGAATTCGTAGAAGATTCATCTTTTATGGTAGAGAAGTTATCTTTCTTGGTTGAAAATGAATTTTTTGGTCAAAACTTCAACTTTTCGGATTGAAAATTTAACTGTTTTCTGAAAAGATTCGTCTCTAAGTTTTGACAATTTAATTGTTTTTGGTTCAATTTTAATCTTTTTTGTATGAAAATTTGACCATTTGGTTGAAAATGCATTTTATTGAGTTGAAAATTCAACTATTTTGATGAAATTGTCTTTTTTTCAAAAATTCAACTATTTGGTTGAAACTTCACGTATTTTGATGAAAATTCGTCTTTCTAGGTAAAAAATTATCTTCTTGGTAAAAAATTCAAATGTTTTGGTTGAAAAATAAACTGTTTGGTTGAACGTTGATCTATTTTGTTAAAAAAAATTTTCGAGGTTCACCCTTTTAGTTGAAAATTTAACATTTTCTTAAAAAGTTCTTTTTTGTAGTCAAAAAGTAATTTTTTACGAGAAGATTGTACTATTATATTTTTGGTTGGAAATTTATCCTCTATAAGTTAAAAATTCAATTATTTGGTAGAAAATTAATCTATTTTGTCAACAATTGATATATTTGACTGAGGATACAATTATTTGGTTCGAAATTCTTTTTTGATCAACATTAACTAATTGAAGATTAGTTTTTTCTTGGAAAATGATGTTTTTAGGCTGCAAATTTAATGATTCCATTTTTCATTTAAAAAATATGTTTTTAAATTGAAAATTCATCTATTTGGTTGTATTGTAAACATTTTTGTTCAAAAATGCGACTAATTGGTTCAAAATTAATCTTTGGACTTTTAAATTCAAATATTTTGATGAAGTCATCTTTTTTTGTCGAAAGTTCAACTGTTTTGTTAAAAATTTGTCGTTTTGGATTGAAAATTCATATTTCATGGTAGAAAATGAATTTTTTTTAAACCTTAACTTTTCTGGTTGAAAATTCAATCGTTTTTTGTTGAATTTTAATCTTTTTTGTTTGAAAATTTGACTCCTCAGTTAAAAATCCTTTTTTTACGTTGAAAATTGAACCATTTTAATGAAATCATCTTTTTTGGTCAAAAATTCAACTATTGGGTTGACAATTTATGATTATTGAACCAAAAAGTTAATTTTTACAAAAAAGTTATTATGATCATGAACATAATTTCATTTTGAAAAAAAAAATTAAATTTTCCAACTAGAACACGAATTTTTAACAAAAAAGGTAATTTATTACAAATTGAATTAATTTTCGACCGAATTTTTAAATTTTCCATTCAAAAAGACGAATTTTCTAAAAAGTAATTGAATCTTTTACCTGAAAATAATTATTTTTTAACAAAAAAAGGTTCGTTTATAACGAATTAGTTGCATATTTAACTAAAATGATGATTTCGCAACAAAAAATATACTTTTCGGGTGGAAAATTCCATCTTTTTTTGTTGAATTTTAATATGTGTTTGAAAATTTGGCCATTTGGTTGAACTTCATCAGTTGGTAGAAAATAATTCTTTTATGGTAGAAAAGTCATGTTTTTTGTTTGAAAATATTTTTTTATTGAAAATCCAACTTCTGTCCTTTCGAGTTCAGAATTTAACTGTTTTATATTAAATTTTAATTTGTTTGTTGGTAGATTCGACAATTTGATAGAAAATGCACCTTCTTAAGTTGAAAATTCAACTGCTTTGATGAAAATGGAGAAGTAGGGGAGATGAGGAAGAGTAGGGAACGTGATAAGAAACGAGGGGCGGGGTAGTATATGACGTGAGGATTAATAAATCAGATGAAGTAGGGGAAACGAGATACAGCAAGGGAACTGATAAAAAAAAGGGGAAGTAAGGGGAACACCTATTTCCCAACTCACAACTCCACATCTTTAGGACTCCACAGCTCTACAATTCCACAAATCCACTACTTCACAATTCGACTACTCCACAACTTTATAACTACACAAATCCACTACTCCAAAAATCCGCAACTCCACAAGTCCACAACTTTAGAACTCCGCAATTTCACAACTCGACAACTCCAGAACTCCACTACTCCACAACTCCACAACTCTGCAAACTCACAAGTCGACAAATCGAGAAGTCCACGACTCTACAAAACTCGGCAACTACACAACTTCACAAATCCAAAACTCCACAAATCCGCTACTCCAAAAATCCGCTACTCCACTACTCCACAAATCTACAAACTCACAAGTCGACAAATCGAGAACTCCACGACTCTCCAAAACTCGGCAACTACACAACTCCACACACCCACAACTCAAGAACTTCACAGCACCACAACTCCGTAAATCCAAAACTCCACTGATCCGCTATTTCTTAACTCCACAACTTTACAACTCGACAAGTCTACGACTCCAGAATTCCACAACTCGAAAACTCGACAAACCTACAACTCCCCAAATCCACTATTCCACAACTGCACAAGTCCAAAACTGTACAACTCCACAACTTCACAAGTCCACACGTCCAAAACTCCAAAATTTCACAACTCAACAATTCCACAACTCTTCAAACTCACAATTCTACAAAGCGGCAACTCCACAACTCGGCAAAACGACAACTCCACAACTCGGCAAACCGAAAACTCCAAAACTTCCAAACTCTACAAATCCACAACCCTATTACTTCACAACTCCATTACTTCACAACTCCACAATTCCACTAATGCACAAATCTGCAACTCCACTATTTCACAACTCCACTACTCACAAATCGACAAATCGATAACTCCACAACTCGGCAACTTCAAAACTTCGAAACTCCTCTACTCCACAACTCCACTTCTCCACAACGTCACAAATCCACAATTCCACTACTCTACAAACTCACAACTCCACAAACTCACAACTCTACAAAGCGACAACTCCACAACTAGGCAGCTCAAAAACTTAGAAACTCCACTACTCCACAACCCCTCTACTCCACAACTTCACAACCCCTCTACTCCACAACTCTCCGACTCCACAATTCCATTATTCCACAAATATACAACTCTACAACGCAACAACTCTACTACTCCACAAACTCACAATTTGACAAGTTGATAACTCCACAACTCGACATCTCCACAACTCCAAAACTTCCAAACTCCACTACTCCACAACCCCTCCACTCTACAACTCTACTACTCCACAACTCCATTGCTCCACAATTCCAATACTCCACAAGCTCAAAACTCCACAAATCAATAAAAAAAAACCAAAAAAATCAAATTCAGAACTCGACAACTCCAAAACTTCAAACTACACAACCCATCTACTACACTACTCCACAATTCCACTACTCCACAAATCTTCAAATCCACAGCCCAATAACTCCAAAACTTCAAAATTCTACAAATCCACAACCCCACTACTCCGCAACTCCAGTACTTCAAAACTCCACAATTCCACTAATCCACGAATCTACAACTCCACTATTTCACGACTTGACAAACTTACGACTCGACAAGTTGACAACTCCACAACTCCACAACTCCAAAACTCCACTACTTTACAACCCCTCTACTCTACAACTCCACTACTCCACAACTCCATTGCTCCACAATTTCACTACTCTACAAACTCAAAATTCCACAAATCTACAACTCCAGAACTCAACAACTCCACTACTCCACAATTCAACAAATTCACAACTCGATAAATCGGCAACTCCACAACTCGGCAACTCCACAACTCCAAAACTTCAAAACTCCACTACTCCATAATCCCTTCACTCCACAATTCCACTACTCCATAAATCTACAACTCCACAACTCGACAACTCCACAACTTCAATACTTCAAAACTCCACAACCCCTCTACTCCACAACCCCTCTACTTCACAACTCCACTACTCCACAACTCCACTGCTCCACAATTCCACTACTCTACAAATCTACAACTCCACTAATCCACAAACTTACAAATCGACAACTCCACAACTCGGCAACTTCACAACTTCAAAACTCCGCAACTCTACTACCCCACAACCTCTCTACTCCTTAACTCCACTACTCCACTACTCCACAATTCCACAACTCCACAAACTCACAACTCCACCAATCTACAACTATACTACTCCACAACCCCTCTACTCTATAACTCCACTACTCCACAATTCCACTAATCCACAAATCTACAACTCCACAAACTCACAAATCGACGAATTGACAACTCCACAACTCCACAACTGCAAAACTTCACAACTTCACTACTCCACAACTCCACAATTTCACTACTCCACAAACTCACAACTTCACAAATGTACAACTCCACAACTGCATTACTCCACAAACTCACAACTCGGTAAATCGACAATTGCACAACTCGGTAACTCCAAAATTTGAAAACTCCACTTCTCCACAAAGCCAAAACTCCACAACCACGCTACTCCACAACCTCTCTACTACACAACTCCAATACTCTACAATTACACTACGCCACAAATCTACAACTCCACAAACTCACAACTCAACGAATCGACAATTCCACAACTCGGTAACTCCAAAATTTGAAAACTCCACTACTTCACAAAGACAAAACTCCACAAATCCACTATTCCACAACTGCACAAGTCCACAACAGAACTTGGAAAGGGAGGGGAAGCGAAGGTTTAAGTCTGAGAAGAGGAATTAGGGGAGGATTAGGGGAAAATATTTATGTCTTATAAGGCTACGAAACCCTTTTTTGTAGGCGCAAGGTGCCTACTTTAACTAATTTTGGAAAAATTATCAAAATCCAATCCCGTAACTTCGTGAAATCTTTTTTTTCAAATCAGAAAAATACTAACCGCCTAATTTCCTCTAAAAACAACATCTTCTATCGCTGAGAGGTTCTGCAACTTAAACTGTAGAACTTGCCTGATTTGTAATGGATTCGATCTATATGTATAACTTAAAAAACAACACTGATAATACTTTTTTTCTTGTTCTTAAATTTTAGAATCTTATTTTAGTTCGAATTCAAGTGTTGAAAAACTTTTAAGAAGTAAATAATTATTCGAAATTTCCATTTTGCATAAAAAATTATTTTTCCTCTCAAAACGAAGAGCTAAGCGTACAACTAAAAACTTGTTTGCGTAAATGTTTCAGATTCACAGCGTGTTTAGGGCTTCTAAAGTGGTTGGTTGATACCAGAGAAGAAGAATTGTTAACAAGAAAGATAAATTTAAATAAAAAAGACAAATTTTCTACGAAACAGTTGAATTTTCGACTAAAAAAGATGAGTTTGACCAAATAGTTGAATTGTCAACAAAATAATTAAACTTTTAAGAAAATAGTAAAAAAAAAATCGAAATAGATAAAATGATAAAAGGCCAATTGAATTTTCAACAAAAAAAGACGAAACTTCCATCCAAAAGGATGAATTTTCTGTCCAAATAGACGAATGTTTAATGAAACAATAAAAATTTCGACAAAAAAATTAGTTTTTAAAAAATACTTGAATTTATAACAAAGCAGTTAGATTTTCAACAAATTAGTTGAACTTTTTACCAATTCGATGAATTTTTAACCTACAAAGATGTATTTTCAACCACGAATAATTCTTTTCTCCCAAGAAGAATAATTTTTTACAAAATGACGAATTTTTAACCAAATAGATGAATTTTTAACAAAATAGTTGAGTTTTCAATCTAAAAAATCGAAAGATTCAGAAAACAGTTGACTTTTAAACCAGAGAAGAAGAATTGTTAACAAGAAAGATAAATTTAAATAAAAAAGACAAATTTTCTACGAAACAGTTGAATTTTGAACTAAAAAAAGGCAAATTTTCAACAAGTTAAATTCAACTAAAAAAGTCCAGCTTTTAACATAATAGTTGAATCCTCAGACAAAATGATGAATTTTCAACAACAAAATTTAATTTTCTACCAAAATAGACGAATTTTAAACTAATAAAGGATAAATTCTCAATCAAAAATGGAATTGTTAACTTTTCGGATGAAAAAATTAATTTAAATTTAAAAAAAGGAATTAAATTTTCAATTTTAAAAATCAGTTTACAAGCAAAATTATGATTTTTTAACAAAAAGGTAAATTTTCAATTGAATAGTCCAATTTTTTACCACAAAAAAATGCATTTTTTACCAAATAATTCAACTTTAAACCTATTACTTCAATCTTCCACTAAATATGATGACTTTTTAACGAAATATTTATATTGTTTATCAAAAAAAGATAAATTTTTAACAAAAAACAAAATATTTAATTTCACAGTTTAAAAAATTAATATTTAGCCAAAAATTAATCAAATAAAATAAATTTTCAACTAAATAGTAGAATTTTTAATCAAACCTGAAAAAATAACTTTTTATTTGAAAATTTTGCACAAGAAAATTGAAAATTTTAAAGCTCAACTCAAATAAAATACAATTCTGAATTAATGCTTAAAATTGTGGAATTTGAAAAATTGGAATCATAACAATCTTTTGTATATTTTTTTAATTTTCAGTGTAATATCTACAAATTATCCGATTTTTAGTTTAAAATTAAAACAATGAATCATGTAAAATTGAATAAATGATTTAATGGTTGATTTTTGAAAATATTAAAATAACAATTTGAAAAGGGTTAACATTTCATCGATTTAAATTTATTGAAAATAATTGGGATTTTGAAGGGTTTGAGTTTGAGAAACTTTTAATATCACAATTCTTGGTAATTAAAATTTTTTCAGTTTTAAATGAAGTTTGGATTCATTTACTTTTTAATTTTTCTTATTAGAATTTTTTTATTTTCAATGTTCCCATTTGAAAAACCTCATTTTTAACGTTTTTTAATCATTCAATATTAAATTTTAATATTAAATTTTCCATTTTGAACGGTGGCAATGACGGTGAATTTATTTTTTTATCTCCGATAAATTTGTCTTATCAATTTTCATGTTGAATTACAATTTCTTTGCTGTAATAATAATGTTAAATTCTAGAACTTCAGAAGCTTTGACTTTGAAACATTAAATTTAGTTTTCAATTCCAAATTGTCAAATTTTAATAGCTTCGAATTGAAAATTATTTATATTCGAAAAGTTAAAATTTTAAATTAATCAATTTTGAACGCTTTCAGTTAAAAATAATACACTTTAAATTCCTCTGAATTTTGAATGATCCAATTTTGAACATTCTAATAGGAAAAAATAGAATTTATAACGTTTCGAAATTGTTCTCTTTTCGAAATTTTAATTTGAAATTATTCAATTTCGTGAATTACAATTAAAAATAAAATTGTTAAATTTCAAACGCTCCTACTTAGAAATCATACAAGTTCAATTATGTTTCCTTCCATTCGAAATATTATCCTTTTCTCAAAATGTTACCTAATCTAAAATTGTTGGGTTTGGAATGCATTCAAATCAAAATCGTTCAATATATTCTTTAAAAGTCTCAAATGCTTTTATTACTCAATTATTAGAATTTAATTACTGTTTACAACATTTTATAAACGTAATATTAAAAATTTTGTTCAATAATAAATTTTGAAATAGTTTATATTTTTAATGTTAGAAAATAAAAATCCAGAAACATAAACTTGCGCTTCGGGCGCGTAAATTTATTGATAGGTCCTAATAAGAGGAGTTTTAATTAAACATTGTACGAACTTCAGATGAGGATATTATTTTTCACGATTCTCGAAAACTGATCGGATCATTTTCTGATTGGATGGAAATATGAGCCAGTCTGTATTCTTAGCTTTGTGAGCTGCTAAATCAATGCCCATTAAATTCGGAAGCCCAATTTTTAGTTCTCTCGAGATTTTTTTTTCTTGCCTCTCCCAAACAATGGGTCACAAATCAAGGACTGAATCCAGCTAAATCTCGTTTGCAAACCAGGCCAGTCGAATACGAAGGTCGAGTCGCTAACGAAACGAGATTTCCGATTATAGAACCTTTGAGAATACCTTTTAGCCTTTTAGCCAAATTTTTATCTAAAACTTTTTAGTCCGTTTTACAGAGATCACAAGCAGTCCCCTATTTTTCTTTTCCCCTATTTTTTTTAAATAATACAGAAGCTCGTTAAAATTATTATTTTCGAATTTTAAGAATACAGAAATTTTTGAATAATTTGTTTACCATTTCATTAGTAAGTTTGCGATTAATATTATTTTTTTGGTAAGAAAATGAAATTGATCAATTATTTCAAAATCCAAATTTAGCGGTTTGAAGTAAGTTCATGAAATATCATAAAAATGTTAGTGAAGTTTGAGAGATAGTGCATTGAATTTTTTGTAAATGTTCATGAATATCCTATGGATATTCAATGTAAATAGTGAACCTTTTTTAAGAACAGTTTTCTGAAATCAAAATACTTCTTTCAAAATGACGAAGTGAACCCAATTTTTTACATGTAACTGCGAAAAATGTATTAATCGATAGAAAAATATATCACATACAAAGCTTCTGAATTTAATTTCATGAATTATTGTTCAATTTTGTTCATATTTTCATTTGGGTTTATTAAATTTTATAAAAAATGTTACTTCATTTTCTATGCATGTTTATAAAATTTACGTAAACCACAGTGAAATTTATCCAGCCACCAATAATATTTTATGTACAAGCAATTGGTGCCAAAATTCATCTGAAGAAAGGAAAGATTGTTGGCGTTCCCAAGGACCCTGAGCTTGTGGATATAAGTGTTATTTGACATCCTAACACTATAGAAACCTATCCATACCTGGGCGTGCCTCAAAGCCACATTCAGGACGTAACATCAGTGAAGAAGTCTCTTCAAAGCCGATACATGCATCTCCTGCGACAGATTTGGTTTTCCAATCTGTCGGCGTTGAACAAGTTATCTGCGACTAACATGCTTGCCGTCCTGGTTCTACTCTACACGTTTGGAGTGGTTCAATGGACAAAAAACGAACCCAAGGCCTCCGATGTCACCACATTTAAGATCATGCATATGCATAAAAGCTTGTATATCAATTAGTCATTTCCGTGATTACACATTTCACGCCGTCAAGGCGGACGTGGACTTCTGAATCTCCAGTGTCTTCATGATCGAATTGTTTTGAGAACAGCTTATATGGTTGCCACAGGCAGAGATCCTCTCCTAAAAATGGTCCGGAACCACGAGATGATTGGTGAACAGTCCTTGTCGAAGAAGCAAACTTTTTCTTTACTCGGATCAAGGGGTTAATTCAGCTACAGAGAGTTTTATTTTCGCATTCTAGGACTGTGCCATTTCCAATTTAGCATACGGTGACCGCATTTCATGTCAAAAAGTTACCAGCGATAGGTGCTGAGCGTGTCATGCACACGCTGTGAACCTAGAAAACATGCTGTAAAGTTGTACCCAAAATATTCGATACAAGTGATTGTTCTTGTAATAAGTGCCCTTGGAGATAGAAATCTATCACTGATTCGTAACCTTGAAGCTATACGCGCGTGCCAAAAATATGCGAAGGCATTTGCGTGATGGATGCATAAAGCTGTCATCCTTGGGTCGCTTCGTGTCCTCAAAAGACACGAGGTAAATAAAGTGAATACATTTA
Organism: Andricus grossulariae; assembly: GCA_011634705.1. NCBI lineage: Eukaryota > Metazoa > Arthropoda > Insecta > Hymenoptera > Cynipidae > Andricus > Andricus grossulariae. The sequence continues at coordinate 21,939,633 of JAABKJ010075445.1, read as the reverse complement.
TTTCCATGCTTATATATTATCACCAAGTTTTCCAAAACCTCGTGTGCACTACGGTCAACCACGTCCTGGCCAGTGACAAGCAACGAAGCTTGTTAATATTATTTTGTTTTTCAGGCGCCGGATAGGTTACCCTATCCGAGCCCTGTCAATTCCGGCCTTGTCTCAACTGTTGGGTTAGGAAGCTCACTTCCTGTGTCGCCCGAGAAGAGGGGTGAGATTGATCAAGTGACAGAGAACTCGTTGATGAGAGTGACGTTTGTGGAATTCACTACGTTTTCTTTTTAAAAATCCGAATTAGACATACAATTTTTTTACAAAAAAGAAAACCACATCGACTCATTTCTTTTACTTACAGTAAACAAAACATCTTTGCAAATTTTACTGACACCAGAGACGTTCGACCGGTCGGTAGAAAGACCCGCTACTACAAAATGGACGGCCGACGCGCCCGCGCTCGCACCTCGTCTTTTCGACGCGTAGCGTCGCGTGTCCACACCAACGGTCTCCTTGAGGAATGCCTGTCCTAACTATCTATTGGTTCAACTATCTCGGAAGTCACACTGCGTGGTTTGCACGGCCGTATTGTAGGCGAACCTAAAATCCCTAAGATATGCTTCCCATTGCCGGCTGTTCTTAGCAATGATGTTGAGATCATTGTCTTGAGGACTCGATTCACTCGCTCAACAGGGTCTGCCTGTGGGTGATACACTAGTGTAAAGGAATGTCGGATTCCGTAAGTCTCTGTCAACCCTTGTAACGCTTGGTTGACGTATCAGGTCATGGGAACAGGTCAAGCCATTCATTATACAGGTCTTCGAATACCACCAAGTATTCGAAGTCTAGGGCTGTCTTTGTCCAGGTACCCATCACGTCGGTAGCCATTAACGTCCAAGGCTGTTGCACCACTCTGCGGCTCATCAGACCCGCTGCAGGTCTCTGATCAGCCTTAATTCGCTGACAGGTGTAACACGAACGTGACCCAGAGGGAGATGTCGCGATGCATGCCTGGCCAGTAATACCGAACCGAAGCTCGCCGGTATGTCTTGTCAATGCCAAGGTGTGCGACTTGTGGGTCATTGTGCACCTCGTTGAAGACTTTCTGTTTTCACTTGGCAGGTATCTTCAAGTGCCATGCTTCTAGGTCTTTGATTACCGGGTCTATCAACGGATTCGGACGGTGCCGATATAAAATACCGTCAACGATCCTCCAACCATGGAATTTTCTTGGGGTTCCCTCCACCTCGCGCAGTCGCTTACGGTACCACTTGTTCTTCGCCAGCTCTATGAAAGCTACAAGGATTGCTACTTTCTCCTCATACATCAGAGAAAGGGCATCAGGCTCGTGGTGCAAAGCTCCTTTCCGGTGTATGACCTCGAAATCGTATTCGAGAAGTTCAAGTGCCCATCGGGCCAATCGACCGACTAGTTTATGAAGATTATGTAACTATTTTTACGAACTGTGGTCAGTAATTACCGTGAAGTAGAAAACTTCCAGGTAGTGACGGAATTTTCTAATCGACCAAATCACGGCTAAAAATTTCTTTTCCGTGTCAAGTACTTTCTTTCCGCGTCCGAAATCGTCTTACTGGCGAACGCGATCACCCTCTCAACGCCGTCTTGCATCTGCGCAAAGACGACCCCGAGGCCAAAGTCGCTTGCGGGCTGATTAGGAGAAAAGAGGCTCGACTTTGTCCGAATCGACTTGCAAACCCCTTTAGTTCACTAGGAATCCAAAATATCGTACGGTCACTCTCCCGAACTCGCCTTTCTTTGGATGTATGGTCAGTCATGCACCCTGCCAGCGGTCTATTACTCGTACTACCCATTCTCGGTGGTCCATAAACGTCTCATTGACGATGAATATGTCATCGAGATAGGCATAGACGTTAGGCTCCATGTGTGGCCCTATGAGTGAATCTACCAGTCGCTGGAATGTCGCAGGAGCTCCTGATAGTCCAAAGCGCATCCTTGTGAACTAAAAGAGTCTTATTCTAGGAACTGTAAACGCTGTGTACTTCCTACTGTCTTCGGCTATTATGATTTGGTGGTACCTCCTCTTTAAATCTAAGGTCGTTATTTACATTGCGGCGCGGAGTTGCTAGAAGATCGTGTCCATTTTTGGCAAGGGATATGCATCCTATTTGCACGACCTTGTTAAGCCTACGGTATTCCACGTAAAATCTATACATCCCGTCGGCCTTTCGGGCCATTACTACGGGACTGGACCATCCGCTTTTCGACGGCTCTACTATACACTCGGCTAAAATGCTATTCACCTCATCTTGCATATTTTTCAGGACCTTCGGGGACCCTCGATAATATCTTCGTTTTATCGGCGGGTTTCTCCGTAGGTCTAAGCTGTGAGTCGCCCCATACCGCTCAGCTATTACCAAGCCGCTGCTAGGACCGCCAGGCCGTTATAGTCAGTAAATTCGTGACGTCTGATGGCCCTCCTAAAGTCGGATCTGAGGTTCGCGTATACCCTATTTATTTGGACGTTCCAACCCGAGAACATATTGTATTATCAACATCCAGTGGTGACGTTTTTGCAATACTGGAGTATACTGGGATTCTGCGTGGAATATATAGGATGAATAGAAATCATTCAAGAATAAAACTAAACATGATAAGCGGTGAAGTGGACGATATGAACCTATCTGAAATGACGGAATGTCATGTAGGTAGAAAATATCCAATCTTCCCACGTTGGTTTACTGAAGTTCTTTCAAATGAAGATTCTCTACAGTATGTGTATCATTAATTCAATGGAAAAAAAGATAATCTAAAATATAATACTCTTAGTAATCTTTAGTCTGATCAAAATTGAATTAAAATATTCAAATGCCAATTTATTGTGGGTATCAAGGCTTCTTTCCTTTTATCCTTTGTTAATCCCATAAGGTCATTAAAATTTTTTTTCTCCGAATATTCCAAATTCAGAGTTACGCTATTTTGTATTTTCAGACACACAGCAGAAACTGAAGTTTCCATTGGAAATAATTTTTTTTCCAAAGGAGCTGCAACCAAAAGGAACACCTTTTACTGGAAAGAAACCCAAAACGATAAATTAGTTCGAAAGTAGGCTCTATTTCGAAATGTAAAGGGACCCAATTTTAATAGATCCTATTTCAAAAGCATCTATTTTTCTCTTTCCACATTCAGACATTTCACCTAATTAATAAAGGAAAATATTTCCAGTTATATGCCATACATAAACTGCGTTAATAATTTTTTGCTCTTAGCACCCCCCCCCCTCTTTCCTAAACCCTCAAAAGTAACGTAACCGTGGGCTAAAGATTGATAAGCATTTAACCAAATAGTAAAATTTTCAAGCCAAAAAGATGAATTTTTTCGAAGACAGTTGAATTTCGAAAAAAAAAAATTATTTTTCAACCAAGGAAGAAAAAGTTTTAATCCAAAAGAATGTAATTTTAACAACATAGTTGCACTTTCTGTAAGCTAAAAACTCAAATGTTTTAAAAGGCAGTTGACAGATCGGAAAATATGAATTTTGAGCAAACAAGGCAATTTTTAATCAAGAAAGGTGAATATTTAACAAGATGGTTGAATTCTCAACCAGAAAGTGAAACTTCAAACATAAAAAAAATAATTTTCTACCCCAAAAGACGACTTCTGAACTAAGTATATGAATTTTCTACCAAGTAGTAGAATTTTCAGACAAAAAGTTCTATTTTGAACAAACAGGATCAATTTTCTACCCAAAAAGACGACATTGCAACAAAATACATGAATATTCTACAAAATAGTTGATTAGTTTTTGAATTTTCAGATTAAAATTCTGATAAACAAAACTGTAAACGAATTTTCAACAAAATGATTGAATTTTTAACCGAAAAGATGAATATCCGACCAAGAAAATTAATGTTCTACCAAAAAGACTAATGTTGACAAAAATACCTGAATATTTCTGAAAGAGAAACAGAAATTTTCAACATAATGCAAGAACTTACAACCAAATACATATTTAAAAAAAAAAATTTCATTCCGAACATGAAATAGTTAGGTTTTTAGATAATGAAAATAATTTTGACAAAAAAAAAAAGAAATTTTTGACAAAATTGTTAAATTTTCAACCGAAAAGATGCATTTTCGACCAAGAAGATTAATGTATTACCAAAAAAACTACTTTGAAAAAAAAGACCTGAATTTTGTTACAAGAGAAAAAGAAATTTTTGAAATAATACATGAACTTACAACCAAATACATATTTCAAAAAATATTTTTTATTACAAAAAAAAAAAAACAATTTTCAACTACAATATAAATGTCAAACAAAAATGGAATAATTGAATTTTCAGTAGAAAAATTTAATTTTCAATAAAAAATAACAAGTTTTCAAAAAAATATTTAAATTTTAACCGAACAGCTGAATTTTCAGTCAACAATATGAATTTTCAAACAAATAATTTACTACCAAAAAGAAGAATTTTCATCAGAAAAAAAATTAATTTTTGACCAAAAAAAGATAAAACTTTCATCCAAAAATGGTACATTGTCAATTTTTTTGGAAAATAGTTTAATTTTTAACCAAATCAGGCGCATGAAAGTGTGAGGTAGCGGTGAATTTTTGATGCTGAGTTTTTCTGACATATGTGGTCAAACTTTGGGCGAGTGGATTGTGGAGGTGTGTAGAAGGGTTTGTTTGTGAGATATTGATTCAATGATTAAGAGGTTGACAAGGGGGTGATGATATTTTTGGGGATCAAGACAGATATATGCAGAATTCGAGGTTAGGTTGGTTAGTATCAACAAGGAAGAAAGGGATTTAGATCAGGAAGTTTTTAGTACACCGAAATGGGAGAAGAAAGAAAGGACGGCAAGGGGAAAGTATAGGAAAACGGTAGTATATGAAACAAAGCAGGAGAAAAGGGCATAGGAAATAAAGAAAGAAGGCGGAAAATAGCTGAACTTAAGAAAAAAATGAGTAAATGGGAAGAGGTCAGGGAAAAGCTAGAGAAAAGGATGCCGACATTGAAACAAATACTAGAAAAGCAGAAAGAGTCTAATGAAAGGTAGAGGAGTTGAAAGGTGGGAAAAAAATAGAAAGCTCAAATCGGGAGTTTGGAGGTGATGAAAGTGAGAATAAGGGGAAGGAACGGTAAAGAAAAATTGAAAGAAGAATAGAAAATAAAGAGAAAGAAAAAAGTAAAAGCAATAGAGTGATAACGGGGCTAAGATTAGAGGGGAAGGAGCTGAAGGAAGGAGTGAAAGGAGTACTAAACATGATTGATACTGAGGTAGAGATAGAGGGAGTGCGAAGTATATGAAGGGAAGAGCGAAGAGGAGAGAGAATGGTACAAGTGAGACTAAAGAAATGGGAATATAAGAGGGAAGTTATGACAAAGAAGAAGGTGTTATATGGAAGCTCGAAGAGAATAGAGGATGATTTGATATTGGGAGAAAGGAATATGTAGTGTAAGATAAGGAAACGAGCGGAAGTGAAAGGAATAAAGGGAAGAAAAACATAGTTAGGTATGAGAGTATACCGATAAAAGGTGTATGGTGGGATTGGGACGAGGGCAGGGAAGAGTGAGTAAAAAATGAGCTGTCGGGGAACTAGGAAAGAATTGAACGGCACATATAGAAATAAGAAATAGTAGGGAAAAAAGGCGAAAAACGAAAATAGGAGTGATTGCAGGATATGCTACTGGAATATAGCAGGGTTGGCAAGGAATGATAGGTAGTTAATGAGAAATTTGACACAAGGGGATGTAGTAGTAGTAATGAAGACGTGGCTAGAAGAAGAGGGATGGGAAAGAGTGAGGGCAAGATTACCAAGAGGTTACAAATGGCAGGTTCAGAATGCAAAGAAAAAGAATAAAAAAGGCGGAGCAATGGGAGGAATGCTAATGGGAGTAAGGAACGAATGTATAACAGAGAAGGATAAAAAAGTGATCAACGAATAAGTTAATATTTTTACTTTTCAAGTACACTGCACGATCAGAAACCATAAAAAGCTCGCATATGAGCTTCAGTACTCCAAAAACGGCGGCCATCTTGGTTTGATTTGATACATGATCCTGAATAAGATAATTTTGATCTCAAAAGTCGATCATTTATTTCGGTCGATCAAAATGCTCTTAATTTCGGTAACATTTTTGTTGCATATCAAAATGATGTTGATTTCGGTATCATTTTGAACACTTTTTTTTACTGTGTATTCATGGATTATTTTTTATACGAAAAAAACGTTAATATAGTACTTTTAGACGGAGTTTTTAAAAATATTTTTGTGTCTCTTTTTATCTCTATAAATAAGAAGCACATGACATCGAAATAAAATGTCAAAATATATCATCATCTGAAGTTTTAAACATAAAGAAAGAACATTATTTCTGGTAACCTGAATTCAGCGCAGTATGAGCATCCTTTTTAGAAATCTTGAGAGACATATTGAGATGAATGTATTAATATCCTAAAATTGCATGGAGCCGAAATTAGATTGAAAATTTCATTTATAAAATTGTAATTTCAGAAAATCATAAATTTTAATTTGTTCGAGATCTATATAATACGTCCAAGTTTTAAGAATTTTGATGTTGTTTTTTACATGAAGCATGGAGAATAACTCATTTCTCTGGACCTTATAAAATTGAAAAAAAAATAACATGTTGTTAATCATTGTAGATTAGAGTGGGTCGAAGAAGCAAAATTATGGAAATCGAAATTCGAAATCTGTGGAAAAGTAGTGTATGAGGATCCTAATGAAAAGTTATTAGTTTTATGTAAAATTTGGCTTCGTCGGTTTGCATCAAATCTACACATTTTGAGACATCCTGAGGCAGAAAAAAAACTTTTTTAAAGCCTAAAAAGAAAGGGAGAGTTCGTAAACCAGCCATTTTTGACAAAAATTTCTCGTTTCATCTATTAAAAATGCTTTTTCAACGAGAAAACATTCCATTTTCTAGCAAAACTATACGAGATACGAACAAAATGTTTAGAAACAAAAGTTATCATCCGAGAAAGATCTACGAATTTGATTCACACCATTTTTTGGTGCGACAAAGGTTCTTTGTTTTAATCGTGATAACGGTTCTTAAAAAATAAAAAATTCCCTTTTCCAGGAAAACTGTGCAAGGAACAAAAAAAATTTGATATAAAAATTTATTCATGACATCAAAATCTACAAATTTACTATGGACTTTTTTGTATGAGACGTACATTTTCTGTGTTAATCGTGATAACGCTTTTTAAAAAATAAAACTCCACTTTCTGGTCAACCTGTGCAGCAAAATTAAAAAAAGTCAAAAAACCCAAGTGTTACTTTTAAGATGACCCACAAAATAGTTTTGAATATTTTTCTGATAGAATTCACGGATTTTCTTTTGAACATCGAAACTGCTATTAAAAAATCAAAAATTCAGATTTTCAAACAAACCACGCGAGATATGGAACAGAAGTGTAGAAGACAAATTTTTCCTTTTTAAAAACCCCTAAAAAATCACATTTTTTACAGTAATATTTCATAAAATTTAGAGGAATGACGAAAGACTTTTTCGGGTGATTGAGGCTTTTCAAATGGTAGAAATGAATAAGAAAAAATTTGATAATTCTGGGAAATTATAAATCTTAACACAGTAAATTTAAGAAAAAAAAAGTTTTGTGTGATAGAAATACAGTAGGAAGAAAATGGATAAGCCTATGTAACAAAAAAAAGACAAAGAACAGGAAGATAGCCTGGAAACGGCACGATTGCGTACTATGTTTTATTAGCCTATACTATCTCATAAATTTATTATCAAATCTGCAGGCAATAAAATGTTGACAAAGTCACTCACAAAAACACTTATTAAAAATGTTTTCCATTGATAAATTTATCGTTAAAATTTTAAAAACATGTGTCAAAAATACAACTGATCGAAAATGAACCTGCTTTGGTTGATTTCAACTGTTTTTGATTTAAAATAAAAATATTTTTTGATTGTAACATTGGAAAATAATTCTGTTCTAAACATGTTGCTACCAGACTATAATTTTTAAGCTTTTTCACAAATTCAAAGAGATGAGAAAAATAAAATTATTAACTAAAACTTAGAATATCTTAGTTTACGAAATGTATAGACTGCAGTCTGCATTTTTACGAAAATGTAGGTTTTTGAAGATTTTGAAATGAAATTTATATGCTTTTTGAGGATTTTGAAATTTTTAAAGTAACCCAATTTTTTTATCAAGATTCCAGGAAAATTTAAATTAATTTCTTAATGAAAAATTAATTTACAGAACATTTTTCAAACTATTTGAAATGATTATATAAAATTCAAGCAAAGAATGTAGAAGACTTCTAAGGAAAATGTTCAGTGTTGCAAGATTACAAAATTTTATACAAAATTCGAATAAATTTAAGACATATTTAGAAGTTTTAAACGGATACAAAATTAATTTTATTTATTTATTTTGAATTATTTTTTCTTTTAAAATATTAATTTTAAGACAATATTTAAAAATATTTCAAAGCATTTCAAAAGATGTACTAAATTGTCAAAAACGAATCCGGAAGAGTTAAAAATAATTTTGTGAATAATTCGAGTCAGTTTAAAAGATATTTAGGAATTTTGTTATTTTGATGAGATTAAAAATATTCTGAAACTTTGAACGATTTCCGAACATATATAAAATATTTTTACACTTTTTCGAATCGTTAAAAAGTCTTAAATATCTTTTAAACCACTCAAATTTTTTATGAAATTCGTAAAATGCTGTAAAATAAAAATAACATTTTATTTTGTGTTAAAAATGATTTTTTCCTTAAAATTATAATTTGCCTAAGTTTTTTAAAATTCTGGACTGGAAAATCGTTTATGTTGCAAATTCATCAACTTTGCTGATATTTCAACTTTTTGGTTTGAAAATTCATCTCTTTTGGTTGAAATTTCATCTTTTTTTTTATACCGAGCCTAAACGTCCGGATATTCAGTAAGTCTATTTTATTAGTTAAAAAAGGGAAAGTAGCTTGTGTCCGAACGTATAGACTCTACCTTTTTTTAAATTGAAATTGCAAATATTTGGTTTGAAATTGAAATCTTTTTTGGGCTGAAGATAAAACTATTTTGTTGAAAATTCATCTTTTTGGATGAATTCAAATATTTTTTATTTTAAATTTTTAATATTTTTTAAATTAATTATCAATTATTATATTTTTGTTGAGAATTCATCTTTTTTTGATTGAAAATTCAATTACTCTGTTAACAGTGAAACTCATTTTTTTAAATTCATTTGTTTTGTTGAAGATTTATCATTTTAGTACAAAATGTATCTCTTGAGTTAAAAATTTAATTGTTTTGTTGGAATTTTTTTTTTTTTTTTGCAAAAAAATTCATTTTCTTGGTTGAAATTTATTAACAAATAAATAGTTATTCGAAAATTGAGTATATAAGAAAAATGAATACGAAAGTTAGCGCGCGCTTGCGCGCGCACATTAGTGTAATTTAGATATAATCCTCTCACACCTGCTATTTAAAATAAACATTGTTTATTTACCACTAGAAAAATGTTTTATTAAATATTTCTTCTTTTAGAATAGTTGAATAGTTGTACGGTAGCGAGACCTGGATCTACCAAGAAAGGGATAAGAGATCAGATTAGGGGTTTATTTAAGAGATTTGCAATTCAAATATAATCATCTCATACCTGCTGTTTAAAATAAACATCGTCTATTTACTACTAACACAATTTTTCTATTAAATATTTCTTCTTTTGATTGCCTAATTACCAAATCGAAATTGGTAAAATTTTAATTATTCCAAATTGAAGTACTATTAAGTATAATTAATAATCATAAATTTAGATAAATATTAAAATAGCTACATCGGCTTTCATACAATTTCAATTTAACTTCAATTGAAATTTCAATCGGCTTTCAGAATCTGTAACTTGTATTGAAATATAAGATTTTATCTCAACAGAGGAAGTAGAACCCAAGCGGAAATATTACATATAGTTTATATATAGTGTGAAGTATTATATATAATATTCATTTTTTTTATACATTTTTTATATCAAACAAATGAATATTATATATAATACTTTAAAAAATATATATATAAACTATATATAATATTTCCACCTTTCATTTCGATCTTATAAGATTTATAAAATAGAGATCCAGGCGGAAATATTATATATAGTTTATATATAGTGTGAAGTATTATATATAATATTCATTTGTTTTATACATTTTTTATATAAAGCAAATGAATATTATACATAATACCTTACACTATATATAAACTATATATAATATTTCCGCCTGGGAATTCAGGATTTTATATCGTAATAACATATTCTTTAAATGCAGTCTGGAATTCTAAGCCTTTTCAACGTATTCCATTTTCGACACTGATCCATTTTTAAGATATTTACAATTAAAAGCTGGCAAACTTGATTAATATGAAATGTTTATAGTTTCAAATTCTTTTTTTTCAGTAGTTTAATTTTGCAGATTTACAACTGAAAACTCTTCAAATTTAAATATATATGTATATAAATGAAAATTCTTAAATTTTCATGATTTTGAAGATCAATAGTCAAGAGTTCTTAATTATAAATCTTCCACTCCACATGGAAGAAGTTTCAAATGTAAATCATCAAAATTGCACAATTTTTTATTGCAAGACTTCAAAATTGTATAATTTTTCAATTAAAATTTTTGAATTTATAGACTCCTTAATTTTAAAAAGAAACAATTTAAAAAATTTGAATTTTCAAGATTTATGTAGTTCAAAGGTATGCAATATATGTTTTCTTTCGAACAGTTCAATTTTGAAATTTACAATTGAAAATTATTTAATTATAATGATTTACAATTTAAATTGTTCGAATTTTTACGATTTACAATTGAAGACTCAATAATTTGGAATGTTTATAGTTTAAAATTTTGTAATTTTGATTTTTTTTTCAAATAAATCTGGTATAAATAAAAATGTTTAAATTTCTGGTTGATTTCAAAGATCAAAAATCCAAAGTTTTCAATTCAAAAGCTTCTAAATTGAAAAAAATTAAAGATTCAAATCAACAATATTACAAAAGTTTTTATTGTAAAAGTTAAAACTTGCATAGTTTTAAATTATTAAATTTCCAAAATTAAAAGCTTTTTAGTCCTAAAGATTTACAATTAAAATTTCTACCATTTTTAAGAGTAAAAAATTAAAATTCTGGAATTTTGAAAATATAGAATTAAAAATTACTAAATTTTTAAGATTTGCAATTAAAAATTCTTCAATTTTTAAGATTTGTAATTGAAGATCCTTCAATTTTTAATGCGTATAAATTAAAATGATTTAGTTTTAAATGTTCTTTTTTGTAGGTGAATCTCGAAGATTCAAAACTGAAAACTCTTTAATCTGAAAGATGTATAAATAAAAATTCTTAAATTTTTATTATTTTGGGGATCGAAAGTCAAAAAAGTTTTCAATTCCAAATCTTCCAAACTGATGAAATTTCAAATGAAACTCATCAAAATTGCAGAATTTCACATTGCAAAAATTAAAAGTTGCATAATCTTCATTGTAAATTTTGAAAAGTAAAAACTTTTCATTTTCAAAGATTTAAAATTAAAAGTTCTAAAATTTTGAACAGTAAAAATGTTAAATTCTTGAATTCTGAAAATATGAAACTAAAAATGATTCAATATCGAAAATAATCTAATTTTTAAGATTTATATATTACAATTATATAATTTTGAATGTCTTATTTGATTGTTCACTTTCTATGATTTGCAATTAAAGATCCTTAAATTTTGTGTGTGTTTAAATTAAAATGATTTAACTTTAATATTATTTTTTTTTAATAGCAAAATTTAGAAGATTAACAATTGAAAACTGTTTAAATCGATCTTAATTTCTTAACATCCCTCAAAATCTCCTAAAATCTCTTAAAATCTTCGAAACTCCATTAAAATCCCTGACATTCTTCAAAAATTCTTAAAAATGCGTCGATATCTCTTGAAATCCTTAAAAATATTTTGAAATCCCGTGAAAAACTTTTAAAATCCCTTGAAATCTTCAAAATCCCATTAAAGTTCCATGAAATTCTTCAAAATTCGTGAAAATATTTCGGTATCTTTTGAAATTCTTTAAAATCTCGTGAAATCATCGAACCCATTTAAATGTCTTAAAATCCCTGAAATTCCTTAAGATCCTTTGTAATCCGCCGTAATCGTTCTGAATTCCTTAAAATCCCTAAAAACTCCTGAAAATCCGTTGAAATCCTTTAGTATAACCTAAAATCCCTTAAAATCTCCTAAAATCTCTTAAAATCTTCAAAAGTCCATTAAAATCTCTGACGATCTTCAAAATTCGTAAAAATGTTTCGGTATCTCTTGAAATCCTTTAAAATCCTTTGCAATTCCGTAAAATCGTAAAAACTCCTTTAAATGTCTTAAAATCCATAAAAATCACTAAAATATCCATTAAAGTCCTTTGGTATACCAGGTAATTTCTTCAAACTCTGAAAATCTTCAACAAATCTATGAAAACATAATCTCGAATCGCTTCATTTGTTTTTAATCGTAAAAAATAACATAAAAAATAAAAAAATGTAATGTCTCCCAGGCGGAAATATTATATATAGTGTGAAGTATTATATATAATATTCACTTGTTTCATACATTTTTTATATAAAACAAATGAATATTATATATAATACTTCACACTATATATAATATTTCCGCCTGGGTTTGCATTATTGATATACAAATTTATAGAAAATTTTATTCAAAATCGCTAAAGACATAGCACGTCAAAGTATGTTCATTCAAAAATGAGCATTAAAAAAAATTAACTGTACATCAAACCGCCTTGATTTCCTTGAATTATTACAATTTTTAAAATCAAAATAACTTTTTTTGTTGTAAAAAATGGATCCAAAATTCAAGTCGAATCTTCGAAATTTGATTTGTTTCAATACTCGAATAAATCGAAATTTCAAATATTCGACTTGACTTTTGGAAACAATTTTTGAATCCAAAAAAAGGAGTTATTTTGATTTAGAAATTGTAATAGCATATATTGACGAATATTTTTATCTTTGGTAACACTCAAGTTCATCGAAAATTATTTTTCGAAGTTTTATCAAAAATTATGATTTAGAGTTAGGTTTTAGCTAATTTCGCTAATTTCTTTTTTTGCATATTAGCTTTTTTTGAAATCAGATAAAGAAATTTTAGCTAACTGTCGCATTCTATTCTGCAAATATAAGTGAATGGTGTAAGCCAAAAATCCCTTCCTATCTTCTGCACAAGAAAAGTAAAATTTGAGTTTATAAAATCACTTTCAAAATTTCTTAAATTTGGAATATTCAGAATTAGAAAGTTAATTTTTCATCTTTACAATCATCAAAAGTTAGAATTTTCTATTTATATATCATTTAAATTAAACAGTCTTCCATTGTAAATCTTCAAAATTATAGAAACTTGAATTGTGAAGCTTTGAAATTGAAGAGTTTTTGGTTTTGACAATTTATAATTAAGGGTTATGCAGGTTTTGGGTTTCAAAAACAAAAATTCGGTGATTTTGTTGCCAAATTACATACCAATAAAATATAAATAGTTAAATTTGAATAATTTGTGTTCCTGTATTTCAAAATTTTTAGAATTTTCAATTGTAGCTTTTCAAGATTGAAGAACTTTGAATTCTACATAGTTTAAAATTGAAGTTATTAATTTTTAAAATTGAAAATTAAAAAATCTCCAATTTTTTGATCTACTTTCGAAATTTCTTCATTCAAATTTGAGAATTTCTATTTATATATCTATAGAGATTTGTCTTGTAATGTAATACATTAAACAATAATTCCGAAAATGGCCCGGTGGAGCTTATGTTTATCGAATTAATTATGTTTAGAATTTTTCGTAAATTTTCATGTATATCTTATGGATATTAAATGTATATCACATACAAAACTTCTAAATTTAATTTCATGAATCATTTTCTAATTTCGTTGATACTTTCATCTAGGTCAATTTCATGAATTTCAATAACTTTCGCTTCAAAATTAAGTTCCGTGTCACTGACAATAAATGAATATGGTCTCAAATTAATTTTCAAATCCAAATTTATGAAATTTCAGTGACATAAGTCATTGAAAACTGACTGAAATTGCAGGGAATTTCTAACAGTGTACGTAATTTATGCACGGCCACTAATGTAAAAAATCGACCAATTTTAATCTTCAGTTTTCTAAAACTAATCGATTAACTAATCAAAATTTTTCATTAGGAGAACAAACATTCTAACATGATTGTATATTATCTAGCCTCAATTCAATACAAAAATTAATTTTTTATTAGGAGCGCTCAATCTGTTTTGAAAGTACTTGTACAAAATTGTGAGTCTTATAGTACGTCAGTATTTGAAGTCGGGAAAAATCTCGTTGTTCCTATTAGCAATTTCAAAAGTTACTTGTATTTATGATTTTGCTTTGCCTTTTAATATTGCCACGGTTACTATTATACTCGAATTTATATTTAGACTCGAATACAAAATGTAAATATTATTTAGAACATTCTGCACTGAGCAATTGAGCATCATGGGATTTAAAACGAGACGAAAACATTTACCGAGTGATATTAAATTATTCTATTTCTGAAGAAGTTAAGATATTTGAAATTCCATACGATGTACGCGAGGCGATGCTTATTGAAATAGACTAAAAACGCACTTAATAAAATTGCAGCTCATTCATTATAAATTCTTCTTTTGATGATTAATCCTTGAAGGACTGCAGTAGAGAAAAAAAAATTGAATGACGTTCACTAACTTTTTACATATATATACTCTCAAAAGTAAAAAATTTAAAGTTACAAATTTTTGTATTTGTCGAAGATTATTGAAACATACATTTTAATTGAAAAAAATCCTTTTTGTTGGAGTCACTCTGTTTTCTTCAAACTAAAAAGGTGAGTTTTCTCAAAAGGGGCTGTTCAAGCAAGTATTATATAAACACTTTTCAGGTCATTTATACCTCCTCCCCCCCCCCCTTCCCAAATATAAGAAAGTGTAAGCATTTCATATACCCTTCTTCTCAATATTACGTGAGATTTTTTGACCCCCCTCCCCCCATATTACTTGCTGAAAACAGATTTTCTGATATGAAAGAAGCAAATAGTACTACTATTTCATTTAAATGCAACAGTATTTATTATATCATAAATAATAATAGCTTCATATAATTATTATATTTCACAAAATTTTTCAGTCATGTAACACAGAGCTTTTTTGACAGCAAATAGGAACAGAATAAGTTTGGTATAAAATTTAAGACTCTTATATTGCTATTTGAAAATTCAATCTTTTCGGTTGATAAGTCTACTATTCAATTTCTGGTTAAGAATTTATCTTTTTTCGGTAAAAAACCAAACTGTCTAGTTGAAAAATAATCTCTTTGTCTCTTTTGGTAGAAAATTAATCTTATTGGTTTAAAATATAACTATTTCAATAAAAAATTATGTATTTTGTTGAAAATTCCGACTCTTGGGTAAAAAATTAATCTTCTAGGTTGCAAACTTAATTATTTGATTCCAAATTTATGTATTTTGTTGAGAATTCATCTTATATAGTAGAAAGTTAATCTTTTTTGTTGAAAATTCAATTATTTCTTTGAAAATTAAACTCTTTTTAGAAAGCTCGTCTTTATGACTTGAAAATTCTAAATTTCAAATAAAAATTGTTTTCTTCATTGACTGAAAAATCTTTCTTGGTTGAAAAGTTCAACTCTTTTGTTGAAAATTCATCTTTTTCGGTTTAATTCAACATTATTTTGTTGTCTGAATTCATCTTTTTGTTTGAAAATTCCACTACTTGGAAAGTTGAACTAATTTGCTAATTCATAAGAAACAGTAAGATTTTACCAACCCCCTTCACCCTCCATAACGTCTAATGTTATTTTTGGGTGACCCCTAAATGAATTCATGACCCCTTAAACTACATAGCGATAATGTAAAATTTTTCTTTCAAGTAAACCGTATTCTTTTGAAATACCTACTCCTATCATTTTCATCTACCCAACTTGCTGTATTCAACTTTCCACCTGCTTTTAATTCAAAAATGAAACACAGAAGAAGAAAACTTTAATAATGAAAAAAATAATAATATTTAATTAAATTTCTGAAAAGATGAATAATTTTACACTCAAAAAAATGTCTGGTTAAATCAACCAGAATTCTGGTTAAATATGCCCTTACTATTTTTTCTGGTTAGACTTTAAATATTTTGAATGAAATTTATGATATTTTACTTATAATATTGAAATGTTTCAAGATTAAAAAATTATTTTACATAATATGTAAAGAAAAATTAAAGCATTATATAATATTTAAAAAAATGTGAATAACGAATATTTAATCTTTTGAGGTAATTTAAATATATTTAGTGCTAGTTTAAAACATATGTATTAATATTAAAAAATTGTATTATATTAAAATTGTTATATATATTTTTATATATTTTATAAAATCATCAATTATTCCCAATCTTTTACAAACTGTAAATTTCAAAAACCATTAGTTCATTTACATTCTTGTTTTTATTTAAAAATAATTATTGTCTTCAAATTCGTTTATACCTTCACAGTTATGTTTTCTTCATTTATAACTTTTTTTTTTCAATACAACAATGATGTATAAAATTCTTTTTTATTCGAATTCGTTTATTTAAAAAAAAAAATTTTTAATCAAAATAGATCATATTTTTTTTTAAATTCAAATACTTTATATTTCATGCTTCAATCATTGTGATAGAAATTCTTTACATTACACAAATTTAACTATTTGTAATTTAAACTTTTTTTTTTTCTTTTTAATATATATTATAATTTTTCTCATTGATGTGAAAATCTTTCATTTCAGTTGAATATTCATTTTTTTTTCTTTAACGAAAATTTGTTTTCAATTCATACTTTTTTCCAAAAATTAATTAATTTATTGAAAATTCGATTTTTTTGGTTCACTCGTCAATTAATTTTAAAGTGAGATATTTTGTTGAAAATTAATTTTTCTTTACTTGACTAATTTTAGAAAACTGTATATACCTAAAATTGTGGAAGAATAAATCATTTCAAAGAATATCTTCACGATATGTGTCTTTATATAATTTTTCAAGAAATAAACAATTAAAATTAAAAAATGAATATGTTAAGGATAATTTCATTTTGTATTTAGAATTACATTGAATAAGGTAATATTTATCTATACAATAATAATGATCAATAACAGTCTGCGCAATGAATATAGTATATTAATATTGATACATAATTTAATTATTTATTAATTAAATTAAATCAAAAAATCAAAATTAAAATTATTAATTAAACTTAAAAAATAAATGTGACAACGACAGTTTCACGTTGTATTTGAAATTACATTGAATAAGGTAATGTTTATGTATCTATTAATACTGATCAATAATTGTCTGCGCAATGAATATAGTACATTAAAATTTAGACATAAATATATTTTGTTAATTTTTTAAATTATTTTCAGTTGATTCTGAATATAATTAATTCAAGATAAAATTTTAATGATGCATTTTTTTCATATCGGTATATAGTTATTTTTTTAACATTATGCTAACACACTATAATTTTTAATTTTTTTCACACTTTTCAATACATGATAAAAATTAGCTAATGAATAAAGACTTATGAAATGTAAACTTATGATTCCTGATATATTCAAAAATATCAAATATATTACGTTAATATTTCAAAGCATGTCTGAACATAATTTTGAAAATGATAGTTCAATATTTTATATTTCTTTATTATTTATAAAAAATTTTCATAAAAATTACAATTTTTTGAAACTATGTTTTGAAATGATTTTTAGATGTGATTATACAACATTTTTTCTTAACATTCACGAAAGAAATTGAAATTTATTTTTATTTTAAAATATAATTTAAAATATATTTTCAAACATATCCGAATATTTCAAATAATATTTCAAATATTTTTGAATACAAAAAAAAATAATTCAAACATTAAAAATATTTCAAAAACGTTTGAAAACATGAAAAATTTATGAACATTTCGAACAAAAACTTCATCAAATTTGTAAAATATTGAAAATGTTTGAAGATGATAATTTTTCTAATTTAAAAAATTTTTTAAATTTTATAAAAATTTCTAATCATGTTAAAATTCTTATATAATATTCGAAAAAATCTTTGAAAAATTGAAAATATTTAAAAAAATGTTGACCTTTTCATATCTTTAAATAAATGTATAATAATTGAAAATATTTTTAAAAACAATATTCAAAATAATAAATAAAAATTCTAATGATTCCTGGAAATAATGAAAATGAATCAGATTAGCTGAAATCTTCGAAAGATTCAATTTGTTCTGAATATCGTTTGAACTAACTGAAATTGTCCTTCTTCAATAATGCCTTGAAATTTTGTCGATAAATCTGTGGAAATTACGAAAAACCTTAAAAGATGAATAGTTATTTGAATTGTTTCTCCTTTAAAAAATTGTAATCCATTCAAACTATTATTTGCTTACTTTTTTGTTATATCTTCATTGAAAAAATTATTTTTTTTCATTTAAATTCGAACAATTATTATTTTAAAGATTGTCTTTCTTCAAACATTAGTTTCCTTATTTTAAAATTTCCATATTTTTTTTAATTTTAATTGCCACTGTTTTCGTGAACATCAGAAACTTTCTTGTATGATAAATTAACTTTAATTTAAATTCAGTTTTTTGTCAAAATTCATGTACTTTCTTATCATTCTAATTCAACATTTATCTCTTAATGTTAAAATTGAACTGCTTTATTTAACCTTCGTATTTTTTGTTAATATATTGTGCTATATTTAAAAAAAAATAATTTCTTTTATCCACGATTCAACTATTCTTCCAGACATTTTTAATTGCATTTTAGTACAGTTTCTAAATTTGTATTGTTCATTAAAAATTAATTTTCATTACAATTGTAGATATTAAAAAATTTGTTATTCAATGACAACAATTTTTTCATTCGAAATATCAGAATTATGTATAAATTCCTTTTTCTTTTTAAAATTCATGTATTTTGGCACAGATTTAATTTTTTTAAATAAAAATTGAAATTTGTTTTGAAATTAAATTATTTTTAATTGATGATTCGACAATCTTTTATCAATTCATTTCTTTTGATGATATTACCCTTTTCGGTTTCGAAATATAATATTTTCTATTTAGAATATCAACTATAATTCTTTCCACTTGTAATTCATCTTTATGTGTTTAATAGTCTAATAGAAAGTTAATAAATTCCTTTTCATATGGCAAGGCTCTCATATTTTCTGTTAATGAATAATGTGAAAAATATTTTCAAACCTTACTAAACTTGATTGATAAATTAATGATTTCTGTCCTGGTACCTCGTTCTTTAATAGGTAGAATTTGTCTGAAGTCTCCACCTAAAAGAACTATTTTGCCTCCAAATGGAATATTTGATTTCATTATATCTCTTAAGGTTCTGTCCATTATTTCTGAAGCATATTTTGGTGCCATTGGAGCTTCATCCCAAATATCAACAGTTTTTAAATATTCACCTTCTTTTGAATTAACTCTAATACTTGAAGAAGAATCACTATAAAGAGGAACGGGTAAACCAAAAACTTTATGAACCGTTTTTCCATCTGGTGCTTTCTTAATATATAAAAACTTTACAAAACCTTTAATGTCTGAAAATACTTATCTCAACATTACAAAATTTAGTTCTTATAATTTTATTTCAATTGTAAAATAATTGTAATTGGAAATTAACTGTAAATAATTGTAAAATACATTTAACCAAATTTATTTTATAAAGGCGTATCTCATGATTTAAAAGGACAATACAATTTTAAAGGTAATTCTTTGTAATATTTTAATAACTAATGAACATATTTTTATAATATTTTTCCTCAATTCTGCCCTACGGTCAAACATGGTACAAAAAAATGTCATGAAATATCGGTATACGTGTACTGTACTGTACGTACTCTGTATACATTAATCTTAAAAATGAAAAATAATTATACTTTTTATAAATATTCCTAAATGTTATTTGAATATGAAACACATTGATTTTTATTTTAAGAATTCTTGTGAATAGTTGGTCATTTTATAAATTGTACGATATTTTTGGTACCATGTTTGACCTTATGAAATCAATTTGAAAAATGAAGTTATAAGAATATCTCCATTAAGTAGTGTTTAATTGAAAATTATATTTTTTGGTGACATTTTCATTTGACATATCTGAAATATTGAAAAATTGTGCGAAATTTTGTCAAGAATCATGCGAAAATTATATTTATATAACCTTAAAATGAGCAAACAAAATACTTGAAAAATGAATAGTTATTCCAAATTTTTATTTTGTATACAAAAATATTTTTCGCCTTAAATTATAATTTTGTTGAAATTTTCCATTTTTCTTCACTAAATAATTTTTTGATTTGAAAATTTTTTGATTTGGTTAAAAATACATTCTTTTCAAATTGATTTTAACTGGTTTTAATTAAAAATTAGTTATATACCTAAAAATAAACAGTTATTCGAAATTTTTATTTTTATAAAAAAAATATTTATCGCATTAAATTATGATTTTGTAGAAGTTTTCCTTTTTTCTTCACTAAAAAATGTGTTGATTTACAAATTTATTTGTTTTTTTATTTGAAATTATTTTTTTATTTATTGAAATAGCAATTATCACGTTTTTCGTTGAGAATTAACTTTTTTGTTGACAATTAACCTTTTTTGTCTGAAAATTAAAATGTTAGGTTGAAATTTTTTTTTCAAATTTTGATTTAAAATATCTGAAATCTTAGAAAATATTTCGAAATTTTCTCAAGAATCTCAGAAAACTTATAATTATATTTATTTTTACAGTTTTATTTGAAGTGTAAAATAATTTTAATTGGAAATTAATTCTAAATAATTGTAAAATAAATTTTATTTTTAGAATATTTTTCCTTGATTCTATCTTACGGTCAATCATGATACAAAAAGCTGTCGTGAAATTTCAAATAAAAACTGTACTCTGTATACACTAATTTTAAACATCAAAAATATTAATACTTTTTATACATATTCCTCAATTTTATTTGAATATGATACACATTGATTTTTATTTTAAAAATTGGTGATTTTTTTAATTTTATGACATTTTTGTACCATGTTTGACCTCAGGGAATATATTTGAAGAATGAAATTATATAAATATCTCCATTGGTTGGTGTTTGATTTAAAATTATATTTTTTGTTGAAATTTGTATTTGATATATCTGAAATGTTGAAAAATTGTGTGAAATTTTGTCAAGAATCCTGTGAAAATTATATTTATATAACCTTAAAATAAACAAACAAAAAAACTTAAAAAATAAATAGTTATTCGAAATTTTCACTTTGTGTACAAAAATATTTTTTGCCTTAAATTATAATTTTGTTGAAATTTTCCTTTTTTCTTCACTAAACATTTTTTTGATTTGAAAATTTATTTATTTGGTTGAAAATTCATTCTTTTGAAGTTGAATTTAACTGTTTTTAATTTAAAAATTAGAATTTTCTCATTGAAATAGCAATTATTACATTTTTTGTTGAAAATTCAGCTTTTTTTTTTGTTGAAAATCCATTTCATTTTTTTGAAACTTTTTGGTTGAACCCATATCTGTACAACCGTTTGTTTACATTTAAAAAAGTTTTTGTATAATTTGAAAGGCAATTCTTCATAGTATATCACTAAATAATGGAGATATTTTTATAATTTCATTCCTGAAATCTAGTCCCTAATACAAGAATGTACAAGAATGTCGTAAAATTTAAAAAATGACCAACTATTCACAAGAATTTTTAAAATAAAAATCAATGTGTATCATATTCAAACAACATTTAGGAGTATTTAGAAAAAGTATTAATATTTTTCATTTTTAAAATTAATGTATACAGAGTGCAGTTTTTATTTGAAATTTCACGACAGTTTGATGTACCCTGTTTGACCCTAGGACAGAGTCAAGGAAAAATATTCCAAAAATATGTTCATTAGTTATTAATATACTACAAAGAATTACATTTAAAATTGTTTTGTCCTTTTAAAATCATGGGATATTCCTTTAGAAAATAAATTTTGTTACATTTATTTTACAATTATTTACAATTGATTTCCAATTAAAATTATTTTACACTTAACATAATATTGTAAAAATAAATATAAATATAAGTTTTCTGAGATTCTTGAGAAAATTTCGAAATATTTTCTAAGATTCCACATCTTTCAAATCAAAATTTGAAAAGAAAAAAAAACAAAAAAAAAAACATTTTCAACCTAATAGTTTAATTTTCAGACAAAAAAGGTTAATTCTGAACAAAATAGTAAATTCTCAACGAAAAATGTGATAATTGCTATGTCAATGAAAAAAAATTATTTTAAATAAAAAACGGTCGAATTTAACTTTAAAAAAATGAAATTTTCAAAAAAACAATTAAATTTTCTAAAAATGATTTTTAGTCATGAAAAAAGTAAAATTTCCCAAAAATTATAATTTAAGGCTGAAATTAATTTTTAATTCAAAATAATATTTTCGAATAACTATTTATTTGTTAAGATTACTTATTTTCAAGTTTATATAAATATAATTTTCTTAAGATCGTTAAGAAAATTGTTAAAGATTTTTTAATATCTCTGTATGTCAATCAAAATTTGAACAACAACAAAAGTTTCAACCAAACAGTGGAATTTTCAAACAAACAAGATGAATTTTCAACCAAAAAAGCTGAAATTTCAACGAAAAATGTAATAATTGCTATTTCAATGAAAAATTCTCATTTTTAATTAAAAACAGTTCAAATCAACTTTAAAAGTATGAATTGAAAAAAAAAATTATAAATTTTTCAGTGAAGAAAAAAGGAAAATTTCAACAAAATTATAATTTAAGATAAGGCGAAAAATATTTTTGTACACAAAATAAAAATTTCGAATAACTACTTATCTTTTAAGTTTATTTATTTTTAATTTTATATAAATATAATTTTCCTAAGATTCTTAAGAAAATTTTTAAAGATTTTTTAATATTTCTGTATGTCAATCAAAAAGAAAACAACCTACTCCAACAGTTCATCGAGGACGATGAAAGAATTTAAGGAGGGAGGACAGGGAAGGCAATTGAATTTCTCCCAAATCTTAAAAAAAAAATTGGAATTAAAATTAAAGTGCGTCTGACAACAATGAGACTCTGCCCGCAGCAAGATAAAACACCGACAAGATGGCAAGTGAGCGACTACAAGGCAGAACTATACTACGACTACACTTGATGAAGTCATCATCCCATTCTAGTCGACCCACATACGGAATACAATCCGACCACGATAAGCCGCAGTGGACTGTCGCCGAGAAGAATACAGAAAAGGAACACGACGCTCCATCTGTAGGAACGTGTCAACTCAGAGTATGTAAGCATAAAATAACAAAACAACTAAATAAAATTCAGCTTGAAAGAAAAATAGTTTTAAAACATAGAAAAGAGTTATTTGACTATGTCAAACATTCAAGACTTGTCTATGTTCTGGAATTATCATAAGTAGATGAAATTAATATTAAGTAAATATTCTGAATTGTTTTGTAAGACAAAGAAAATCTGTCTTTAAATAGGATAATTCAGAATATGTATAGATTCAAGCCGAAATCTTATACGCCTTCGAATAAAGTCACGTGAAAAAGGAGAACAAAACACTGTAGTTGAAAATGCCTACATGGGATAAAAACTAGAATAAATGCGTATTGGAAGTCGGTAAAACAGAAATTATGCAAAGCTCATGGTATTGCCAGTTTTGGACCGTTGCACCAGGTCCTGAACCAGCGATCTCAGCCACACGAGCACAGCACGTAACCAAAGAGCTACGACTCCTGTCATGGACTTGGCATTAATATAATACGTTAATATGTAAATATAATAACAGCATTATAAACGAAGATATTAAAACAAGGGAACAGCTTAAAATATCGATTTTCGAAAGAGGAAATTAATTAATAGTTTCTTGAAGAAGAAAAATAAATAAAACCAATAAATAAATCAGCCAAAAGTGATAACACGCAACAAAAATAAAAAATAAAAATCAATAAATAAAAAAACGTGTACTCTTCAAACCGCGAATCCGTGATCTTGAGCTCACAAGTCCAGCGGTTAGCCACTGAGCCATGGGACTCCATGACCACTACGACGAAATAGACCTACATGGCCAGCGAGATCAAATCACGCGAATAAAATGAGTAAACAACAAGGGAAAATTGTAAAGAACTACAATATCAGTTTCGCGAAAGATTAATGCTTGAATTTATTTACATACTATATAACCTTTTCGACAACAAAAAATAATTTAAATTTAGTAG
>JAABKJ010075445.1:21840178-21915160 GCA_011634705.1 Andricus grossulariae | reverse complement strand
AAGGACTTGAGGCCGAAGAAAGCTACGATAAAACTTCATCCTCAGAACTAGAAAACTCAAAAACTTTATTCAAAGAAACTTTTCCTTTTGATGCCTCCTTTTCGCGGTCTTTTTTTTCTTTTCTCTTCTTTGCCCCCAATTTACGTTTATAGTTCATTTTCAGTCAAACACTGTATATTTTATGCGAAAACATACCAAACAAAAATTTTTTATTCATACATAACTTTCAAACCGACTACTCATGACCAATGCATACCAAAAACTAAATTTTGAATCGCTAATCTCGTACGACTAAGCTGGCTAAAGAATTTATAACGTATTTGCTAGCGCTTACATGTTTATGAAGATCTACTGCCGCTTAAGTTTTTAGGCTATGTTCTGGCAATATTTGAAAAACGGGAAATTCTTCATCAAATTATGCAATTTATATCTGGTGGTGTTATCCTCCTGCCCGCCCCTTTTTCCGCCCTGGGTAACCAGCACATTTACAAAAAATCCTACAGCTGGAAGCCAGCTATAGGTCACCCGTGTGAGCCATTGCCTTCTCTCTCTGCAAGCGAATTACTGATAACTAAGTCCACCTAGACCTCCCTTTCGTCGGAAACCTACAGCTGGTAACCAGCCACAGGTTTCACGAGCGATCCAACGTCATCTCTCTCTCTCTCTCTCTCTCTCTCTCTCTCTCTCTCTCTCTCTAGGCGAATTACTGATTTCAATAAGTCTACCTAGACTTCCCTTTCGTCGCAAACCTACAAACACAGCTTGATAAAATCATGGTAATCAAAAGATTAAATAAAATAAATTGAACTAAACACATTTTTGTTCACTCAAATGCCCCTTCCCTCGCTCCTCCGCTAACGGGCTGGCTGGCATACCAGCCCAGCCGTTTTTGCTAAAACAGCTGGCATACCAGCCATTTCAGTCGACTCGCTGACTAACTTCATCCCTTTCCCACCTGCTCACCAAGAGAATATTCGTTAACCAATTTCGTTTCAGGAGTAAAAGAACTCTAAATCCAAAACACCCGCTCAACTACTACATCATCCCACCTTTCACCCCCTTCATCTCTCTTCAACCCGCTATATCTTTCTATCGTATTCATCCTCATCCCACTCTTAATATCCCTTCCCACACTCTCATCTCTGGTGCTCTCCAGATCTCTCTTCCGCATGCTTCCTCTTTCTATCTAATGAGATAGACACATCACACCATCCTTCCACCTTGAAACGGTTCGTGCGTCTCTATATTTATAGAACAAAAAGCAAGAGGGAGATATCAGTTCAAGTTATATGAATAACCACACCAATATATATAGGTCACTAGGTTAGGAGAAATAATCAATGGTTTTCACTGCACATGACAGGGCCAGAAGGTAGGGAGACCAGCGGGACCAAGACGCGCTGGCAGGATATCGTGAGAACGAGGTGAATCGAGGACTCACTTGTTGTCAGATCGATTAGCGGAACGATCAATCCTCGAAGCATCTCTGATTTACACATAAGTGGGACTCAGCTTTACCGCGGATTAGCAGGCTTTCCCATTGTAGGGTAATTTGAGCACTCAGGAGAGCAAAGTAAACCTGTCAAAAAATTAACCTTATATGGAACTGACATTTCCTTATTCCATATATGGTGTTGATTTGTGCTTTTCTTCAGGAACTATTAGCCTTTTTCTACCAGGTCTTCGACCTGGGGCTCTAGGCTGAGGTACCAATAGGAGACTCCAATCAGCACCAGCACGCCCTAAGGGGGAGTCTGAAAACATCTATTTATTTTTTTTACGTCATAAAAAAGAAATTAGGAATCCTAATCGCACCCTCTACCAGGTCTCCGATCTGGGGCTTGGGCAATCAGAATTCCATTAATCAGTTTGATTATGAAAAGTTAAAAAAAAAAGAGAAAGAAATAATAAATAAGTATTGAGAAAAAGCTTTGAAAATTCTAATAACACCCTCTACCAGGTTCTAAACCTGGGGCTTGTGTGACCTGAATTTTCACTAAGTTGGAGTATCAGCGAGATACTAATTTAATATTTGGTTAGGATATCTCAAAAACCTGACGTGCTGGGAAAATTCTGACCTTGGATTCGGATTCTACGCAGAAAATTACATCTGAAATGGCCCTCAGTTGGCCAACAACAATCGCAATCCATTTTTTGCAGATCTGTGTAATTAATTAATCTATATTTACAGATGATCAATTAAAAACGTTTCGTATCAAATTTTTCTTTTATTAAAAATGCTTTTAATTTTCAATTGTTAACAAATTAGCTTCACAGAAAAAAATTGGAATCAAATTTATTGAATTGAATTAAAATGTATAGATTTTCTTTTAAACATTTGTAAAGTTCCCGGTCAAAAAATAAATTTCGTAATTTCCCGGGTTTTCCCGGTTTCAAAAAATGCCCGGTCATTTGCCGGTCCAGCGGCCACCCTGCAAATGTAAATCTCTTTGTATACATTATCTTCAGTCTAGTAATTTTTTAAATAAGTAGACACGAGATTATTCCAGCGAATTAACTTCTAACGACGGAAGAATATATTTACATATTATGTAAATAATACAGACCCTTCAATTCTTTAGAAAGATGCATCCATCCATCCATCCGTTTATACATTCAGATTTTTTAGATCCGCCTTCTAAGTATTTTAAATTTAAGATTCTTCAGATCAAATATCCAGAGTATCAGTTTTTATCGTGATGAGAAATTGCAAATATTCTAACAAGTACGCATGAGCAAAAAGGAAAAGACGTGATCTTTTGCGCGCTGAATTCCAGTGGAAAATAAATAATCGCATTGTAAGAGGTCAGGGCTACACGAGATTTGCCGTCAACTTTTGGAAGAAATGAGAATATTTTAATTATCTCCGATTGCACTACAATGAATCAGGTTTTAAAACTTAAGTCATCTTCAAATATTAGTTCTCGTGATTTATAATATTTGTATACCCACATGAAATAATGAAACCATTATTATTTTCTCTATTTGTACCAAAAATATAATAATAAGCTTTACTCAATTAAATCAATTCTTAATCATATAGGGAGTATATTGTTAAACAAATAACTTTAATAAATAGTAAACTAAACTTCACTTCAAAAATCTATTTAAAGTGAATTTTTATCATCTTTAAATCTCTCCTTAAGTGACTTCAGTTTTTTAAAACACTGATTCCTTCAACGAGGAAATAATTCTTCTTTTCAGTTTTTCATAGAGAGAGTACTTACGACGCCCAAGAAATATAGAAGACAATGCAATTTTCTCAGAGCTGTATAATTGTTTTAATTGATTCAAGCGTTTCATCAAGAGATGAGTCGTAAATCACTTGACGAATTATGCGATATCATAACAAACCCTCTTGCTTAACTAGTAAAGTGAAATGGACTGGAAAAATTGACCCATCTAACGTTATCGAGCCGGCGCTCTCTGTGCACAGAAAGTCAATCTAACGGAGTCCCCAAGTGTGTGCTGGCCAGATATTCTATCATCTGTCTTTGCAAGTCTATCCCGTTCTATTGCTGCATGAAAACGCGACAGTCCAATGGCAAGAATAAGTAGTAACAGTCAGTCGTTGCACCGTTAGAATTGTACTCTGTCTATGTGCACTCGTGTCCAGCTCTTCCAGTCCGAGTGAAATAATATCAATAGACTTTTACGATTCGATTTCAACTCTCTTCTCTTCTCTTCTACAAACAAATCAATATTTACTGTTTTAATACATCTTAAAAATACATTAATGCGGAATTTCAGAAAATATAACAGACTTCACAGTACAAAATGATTGCACAACAGGGGAAATAGGGTGATTTTTCACGATAATAGGGAAATAATAAGAGGAAAAATTATTCTTGTACATAAAATTAGTATCAGATTTCAAGTCGAAATATATTGCATTTTCAACAAAAAAGTTGAATTTTCAACCAAAAAAGATTAACTTTCTACCAAATAGTTGAACTTTCAAGCAAAAGAGTCGAACTTTTAACAAAAGAGTTAAATTTTTTAGCCTAAAAGGATGAATTTTCAGCCAAATGCATTTTCAAACACAAAAGATTAAACTTTAACCAGAAAAAGTTGCATTTTCCACCAAATAGTTGAATTTTCATGCAGACAAAATTATCTTTTAACAAAATAGTTGAATTTTCAATCTACAAAGATGAATTTTCAAACAACAAAGATTGAAATTCAACCAGAAATGCATGGTTGCATTTTCAACCAATTGTTGAATTTTCATGCGAAAAACTAATTTAAAAAAAAAAACAGTTGAATTTTTAATAAAAAAGTTAATTTGCAACCAAATAGTCGAATATTCAACAAAAAATTACTTTTTAACCAAATACTTGAACTTTCAAACAAAAGAGACGAATTTTTAAACAAAAAATTTAAGTTCAACCAAAAACAGTTGCATTTTCATCCAAATAGTTGAATTTTCATGCCAAAAACTAACTTTTTAGAAAACAGTTGAATTTTCAACAAAATTGTGGAATCCTAAACCAAAACAGATTAATATTTAGCAAAACAGTTGCATTTTTAACCAAACAACGTAAAGTTTCTACCAAAAGAGATGAACCCTCAACCAACAAAATATATATATATATATATTCAACAAAATAATTAAATTTTCAATCATATACAACAACAAAAACGATGTTTTAACAAAATCGTTCAACTTTGCATTTTTAACCAAAAAATATGAGATTTCTACAATTTTCAGAGAAGACTGAAAAATCCCGGAAAAAGAAAATTCTCAAAAAAGAAAATATTTGAAAGAGAAAATTAGCGAATTTGAAAATTTTCTGAAATAAAATTGCCGAGATTATAAAATATCGGACACTGTAAAATTGCCGACCATAGGGAAATTCACGAATTATCCAACTTACGAATCTCAAGCTGTTGAATTTTCAAGCCACAATGACGATTTTTTTCAGGAGAAAGTTCATTTTCAATCCAAAAAGATAAATTTTCAATAAAAAAAGATTGACTTTTCTACCAAAGAGAATGAATTTCAATCCAGGTCGAATTTTCTATAAAAAAAATGCAAATGTTCAACAAAACAAAATAATTGAATTTTCAACAAAATGCTTACATTTTCAATCAAATAGTAAAATTTTTACTAAAAGATATGAATTCTGAACCAAAAATATTATAGTAGACTTTTCTATCAAAAAAGAAGACTAGGAGTAGAATAATATTTGAAAAATTTTCAAGCCAAAAAAGACGAGTTTTTTAGAACAAAAACCTCATTTTCAACCAAGAAAAATAAAATTTCTACCAAAAAAGATGAATTTTTAATTTGAACGGACCAATTTTCTATACCAGGGTGGCCACTATTTTTTCAATTTTTGTCTCCGGGCTTTCTCCCGGTTCTCCCGGTTAATATTCGTGATTTCCCCGGTTTAGAAAAAAACATATACTCGATAAGCATCAGCAAACTTTTTTGCGAGAAATCAGTTGACTTTGAATCATAAGGTGAAAACGATATAATCGTGACCATCGAAATCGAGAATATGGTTTAGAGATTTTATATTAAGGATTGACTAAATATTCTTTCTCTGTTGAAAATTCAACTCTTATGTTGAAGATTCCTCTTTTTGTTTTAGAAATTAGTCTGTTTAGGTTAAGTCTACAACTAATTTGTTGGAAATAGGAATTTTTTCGTTAAATTAATTTTTTCGAACTAAAAATTTAACAATTCGATTTTGTGACGAATATTTTTTTTATAGGAACTTAATCCTCTTGGTTGAAAATACATCTGCTTTGGTTGTAAATTTAACTATTTCGTAAAAAATTCATTTTATTAAGTTGAAAATAAGTTTGTATTGAAAGTTTACCTGTTCTCTTTTGAAAATTGAAATTCAACTGCGTTAGGTGAACATTCAATTATTTGTTGAAAATTCGCCTCTTTGGTAGAAAAGGAAACCCATTAGTGCCAATTCAGATGGTGCGCATTTTGAAAAACTATACCATTAAGTGTATTTCTCCAGACAAACTTTCGTTATTTTTAAGTTGTTCGCTTCTAAAATACATGAAACTTTTAAAATCGAGCAATTGTGCTCCTCAATGAAACCACTATTTATTCATCATTTCGTTTTCTTTGATTCGTGTACCTGTTCAAAAATAGTAATCAATTAGTTTTCACACTTTCCCATTTGTCACCCTGTAAAATAGGTTCTGAAATGAGGTTTCGTTTTTAAATACAGTTTCTTGATATTGTCTTGTACTTTTCTGTAATGGCGATCGGATACGGACGTGTAAATTTGCATCTTCTCTATTTTTTTGTTTTTATATAAGTTTTAAAGTGTTCAAACACTTAAAAATTTGTGATTAGTGAAAGTGTCGGTGACTTGTTTCACAAAACATTGTGACTTTGTTTCAACTCATTTAATTGTTTCTTGTTATTGCATTTTTCGTCATACTGAACTATAACGGTTAGCCTTTCCTGTAAAACTATAGGTGCGTGTTCGGAGTGTAAAATAGTTATATCGAGAGGGGGATCAGAAGTTCTCGCTTGTGTTAAGTGTGGCAATTTAGTACATTTGGCCTGTGCTAATTTCGGAATCTCTAAGAACATTTTCGAAAAACTTAAGAAGGGTCAAATGGACTATATCTGCAAGTTATGTTCTCCATTGTCCACTAGTGCCACCTTTGTGGCAGTGTTTGACAATTCAAGTGTGAAGCTTGAGACCAGTACTCTTCAGGATTTTGATGGTACAAGTATTGTACCTCCCACTCCCTCCTCCGTCGCTGCCACGGAAAATACTGGTACTCTACCCTTCGGTCTCGCCGAAATCTTGCGCAATGTAGTCTCTGACGGCAAAATGATGAAATTAAACTTATAAAGAAGGAAGCTGAAGGTTTGAAAGACAAAGTGGTGACTCTTGAGCTCGCGCTCAATGTCAACGAGCAAGCTGCTCTGCATGCTACGCTGGAAATTCATGGTCTCCCCATAAAGCCTAACGAAGACCTCATAGCCTCTATGGAATATGTCGCCAGGGCTCTAGATGTAAATATTCTTAAGGATGAATAACAACGAAAAACATTTTTTTTACCTACGTGAGGCATTAACACCACTGAATAGAAAGATTGACGCTATTACTCTCGGTCTTCGTAGAGAAAACAAAATCAAATACATACGGATTGCTGGCGGAAACATTTTCTGCCGTAAGGAGGATAGTTCGCCTAAAATACATCTGCCTAACATCCAATATGTTGAAGGACTACAATAGCAACTACTCTTTTAGTCCATTTTGTGATTGATAATTTTTTCTAGTCGTTCATCAGCACTACTCTGTCGTTTATGTTACTTCTACATAGATAAATATTTGTCATATTTTATATATTGCTGCATGCTGGCTACTCTATATACTGTGCCTTCTGAAGTCAAATATCAACAATTTTGTATTTTTTACTGTGCTAAATCAGCCTTGCACTGCCTCTACAAATTGACCTTTCTTATAGTTTTTCTATACATCACGATCTTTATGATGCTTCTTGTTTCTATAAATTTTAATTCATTATGCGCCTTATTCCTTGTTTTAAAATGTAATCAAGTGAACTGAATTTTGTTGATTATTACTCACTGTTACTTTAGCTTCACAGTAAGGTATTTTCAAGTGTTTTACGAATTTCAGACACTTCTATATTTCACTATACTTGAACTTTACCTATCACTTTCCTAATGGAAACCTGATTTATTTGCCATGTTAACGCTCAGTCTTTGCCTACCCATTACCTCGAATTTAAACATTACTTTATGTCCTGTTCCTATCATTACATAGCCGTGTCTGAAACCTGGCTCACGCCAAACATTCCTTCGAGTCTCGTAGTACTTGATCATTACACACTTTTCCGCAGAGATAGCTGAGTACCTTTTTATCAAGATCGTCGCCTCAGGACAGTGTGTTGGTGGGTGTGATTTATAAACCTCCTAATGCTTTCTATGACAGGGAACTTGAGACTGACATTTTCGACCTTATACCCAATTACAATAACATTGTACTCACCGGTGAACTAAACACAAATCTTAATGCTACCAACAATTTAACTCACTATTCAAAGTCAGTAGTATTCTCTACTGGATTATGTATAGTTCCCCATCACACTGATCATTCTAGTACATGAATTGACCTTATGATTGTTGACGATTTAGACAAGGTGATTTCTTTTACTCAACACTCGATCTCATTCCTGTCAAACCATGATCTTATCAGAATCCAATACCAGTTCTCTTCTAATCCCTCCTCTAGTGTAACTCCTCTGTCCATACGCAATCTTAAAAATATCAATGAAACTGAATTTCTTGAGAACCTTTCTACTTATGACTGGAATAGCATTTATGTTGAAAAGGATATAAATAGAAAGGTGATTTGTCTAACAACATTTTTATCTTCGGCCTTTGACAAATTGGCACCTCTCCATACCCTTAAAGCAAATAAGAAGTCCACTCCTTGGATCACTTCTCATATCAAAGACTTGATAAAAGAAAGAGAGACGAAAAGTAGATTGGCTAAAAGAACAAAAAATAGTATTATTCAAGCCGAATTTCGTAAATTGAGGAACTTAGTACAAACCGAAATCCGGGATTCATACAATCAATATAATTACAATTTTATCAAAAACAGGAATAAAAATGAAAACATCTGGCTTCTCTTAAGACGGCTTGGAGTTATTCCCTCTAAACACTTGGCTCCTGATATCAATTTTTCCCCTGCAGACCTGTTAACAGCATTTACTGAAAAATCTACACCCCTTGCAAACAGCACTCCTTCTCCGTCCTCTGTTCCCTCTACTTTTGATGATACTAAATTATTATTTTCTGACATCGCAAGAAACCCTAATTAAAAAACTCTTCGAGGTAAAATCAAATGCTCAAGGATCTGATGGTATTTCAATTAAAACATATCTCCGTTCACATAGACCCCCACTATCTTCCACCTCTCTCCTCCCATATTTATCTCTTCTACTATTAATCCTTGTTTGTATTCTTTCATCTCCTTTTTACCCTTCTCTGTTACACATTTGTTCCTTACTCCCGTCACCATTCCTCCCATTGCTCTGCCTTTTTTATTCTTTCTCTTTGCATTTTGAACTTGACATTTGTAACCTCTTGGTAATCTTCCCCTTCCCATCCCTTTTCATCTAGCCACATCTCCATCATTACTACTACATCCCAGTGTGTCAAATTTCTCATAAACTCCCTATCCTTTCTTTCTAAGCCTGCTATATTCCAGTAGCACCTCCTCCAATCTTCCCTACTTTCGTTTCTCGTCTCTTTTTTCCCCCTACTATTTCTTATTTCTTTATCTCTCGATTCTTTCTCTCCTAGTTTCCCGATACCTCACTTTAATAACTCTTCTCTGTCCGCGTCCCAATTCCACCATACACCTTCTATCTGTATTCTTCCATACTTAACCCATGTGCTTCTTCCCTTTTTTCTTTCCTCTTCCGCTATTTTTCTTAACTTATACTGCATATTCCTTTATACCCTTGTCAAATCATCCTCTATTCTCTCCGAGTTTCCATACAACACCCTCTTCTTTGTCATTACTTCCCTCTTATGTTCCCATTTTCTTAGTTTCACCACTACCATTCTCTCCCTTCTTCGCTCTTCCCTCCCTACACTTTGCACTTCCTCTATCTCTACCTTAGCATCAATCCTTTTTAGTACTTCTTCTACTGCTTCTATCAGCTCCTTCCCCTCTAATCTTAGACACTTTATCATTATGTTTCTTTTTCTTTCTTCTCTCTCTTTCTTTTATATTCTTTGTTCTATTTTTCTCAGCCTTTCTTTCTCCTTATTCCCACTCTCCCCTACTCACGGTTTGAGCATTCTATTTTTTTATCTACCTTTTAACTCCTCTACCTTTTTATTCGGCTCTTCCTCCTTTCTAGTCTTTTCTCCAGCGTCTGCATCCTTTTCTCTAGTTGTTCCCAAACCTCTTATCATTTCCTCATTTCTTTCCTAAGTTCTGCCATTTCCTGCCTAATTTCTTTCCTTATTTCCTCTACCCTTTTCTCCTGCTTTTTTCGTATATCCCCATTACTTTCATTATCATTTTACGCATGTCATCTAACTGCAAAATTTCTTTTTCTATTTGACCTTTATGTTCAACTTTTTCTTCGTCTTTCCCGTTGTCTTTCTCCCCTCCACCATGTTTGTCTTTTTCCATTGGCGTTCTGTACATTTTCGGATTTTTTAGGGTGGATCCTGCTTCTACTTTATCTTCACTACTTCCTCTCTTCGCCCTATCACTCTTCCTATTTACTTATAATTTTGATTCCTTTGAATTTTAAATGCTCCAATTTTCAACATTGTAATCTGAAATTGTTTAATTTTGAATGTTTTGAAATGAATAAATTCTCAAAATTTCATATTATCGAAAATTTAAATTTTCCGAAATTTTAAATTCCCAAAAACATAAAATAATCACTTGGACTCGCACACCTGCTTCAAATTTTACACAGATTTTAAAAGAACCAATTGATACAAAATATTAAACTTTTTTCTTGTAAATTTGAAAATGCAGTAATTTACTCATTTCGGTTATTTAAAATAGGACTTCGAAACTTCTGGTAATCATACAATTTCGTTAATTTCATTGGTAAAAATTGTCAGTAGTTTAATTTTTTTCGGTAATTTAAAACCTCGCAAATTTTCATTTTTTGGAAATATTTTATTTCTGTAATTATTCGTAAGGACGAGCATATAGTGGCATGACTTATGCAAATTTTTTCAGCACTCCTCACAATGTAACTCCTTTCCAGGCCGTATTTTCCAGTATTCGAGTTGTTGATTTTTCGGTAAAATGATGTCACCCCCAATTTTCGTAAAAATTTGTAATTATTCTCAAGCTTTGGCAAATATCCAAATTCTAGCAAAAAATTGTATTTTATATCGGATTTATTTTTTTTATTTAAAATTTTTTATTAAAATATCATTCAAAGATGTAGAAAATCATAAGAACAATTCAGCTTGAAACGACATGTTTTTGCTGAACTTTGGACACTCTTAAAATTTTACAAGTAATTGCAAATTTTGTTAAAAGTTGAAATTTTCTCATTGCTGTACTTTATTGTAATTTATTGTATTTTATTGTAAAACTAGATTTCCAACATATTTCTGTTTACTTCTAACTGCACCTCACCTAGTTATATTTGAAAATTTATAAAATTAAAAGTCCTAAAGTTGAACAACATTTCGAGCTGAAAAAAAGCAAAACCTTCTCAGCAACTGGAATGATCAAAGCTCGGAAACGAAAAAAAAAGATTACGAAACTCCTAAATTCACAAAATATTCAAATATGAATAAAATTTGTAGTATATTGCCCGCTTCCAGTTGCATGATAAACTGCGTGCAAAAATTGGACTAAAAGAACAGCTTCCAGATCAGTGATCAAAAAAATAAAATTTCCACGTTTTTTTTTTATTTTTCAAACTCTGATTGCATTGAAACCACACATTTATGCTACAAATTCAATTTTTTAATGCACATACACATACTAATGTCTTTAATTAAAGCCGCCTTTGAAGAGAGTCGGATAATTGTCAGGGTATAATAAACCCTGTAGAAAAAGTGCGCTCGTTATAAATATATATGGTACAAATGTATGAAAAATAAAACAGAAAACCAAGAATTTATATTATTAAAATTTAGGATGTACCGAACTATATACATTATTACAAATTCTCCAAAGTTGAAAGAACGAAACAGTTATAATATCAAAATTACAATATAAAAAAAAATATATATATAAAAAAAAAAAATGTTCTACTTTTAATAATACTGAAAATTCCTTAATGAACAAACCGCAGTCTGGTAAAATATAAAAATTATGAGAAACACAAAAGTAGGGAAAGCTCAAACAGAAGAAAGAAACTTCTAAAGTTAGAAATTCCCGCAAGTCAATAAGCTTCATCATAATTTGATTATTCATATTTGCCAAAGAGGAGCAAAGTGTATTTTTGTCAGAATCAAGCCATGCTTCGAAGCGCTTTTAAATAACCTACACATTTAAATCTTTTATTTTCCACTTCTTTCCTCCTTTTAACTTTCCAGAAATTCACATTTAGTTCCTAGACTCAAAGCTTTGAGCATGTTGTGTTTGGCATACCTGCCCCACTGCAATTTGCACCCGACCTTTCTTTATGTTATGAATTTAAATGAAGCACTGCTTTTTCCATCCTGAAATTATAGCAGACGAAAAGTCAAAGAATGTCGAATTAATCTTAAGATTTAATTACATGAATAAATATTCAAAAATATTAATTCCAGTTTCACTGTTTTCATTATTCGGATACGTAATTACGTATTATATATATATATATATACGACTCGCTTACAATGCTCGCAGGCAGGACTTATCTCGCCTCGGCTTCGATCGTCCTGCGAGCATTGCCGCTCGTCGAGTAAAGTCCCTCATTATGCACCTCGGTGTATAATATACTATTACGCACTGTAGTGCTTCAAAAACTACATAATACGTCTCGTTTTTGGTAGGAGGTAATACAGAAAGTATGATTTGTGGCACGGTTGCATGTGGCCCTTGCCACTCAAATAACTATTTCGCAACACCCAACTCGAAAGTAAAGACTTCCATGCCTCTACATGATGTGCAAAATGTATAAATCCAGCAGTCTATGTGAGAATAATATTGGCCTATGCCCATTTTGAAACACACCTGTTTTGCAAATTGATGCAATGAACGCGCTTGCGCACTTTGGAGATCAGTAATTTTGCACACAGGCAAAATAAAAAGATTGTTAACCATTTTTTCCTTCGAGCTCCTGGCTCATGCTGAAATTTTCACACTCATAGGCAATCACATACACTAAAAAAACTACTTTATCTAGATAATTTCTATGATTGTAAATGATATTAGTGATTACAGGTGAATTCAGTGATTTTAGGTGGATACAGTGAATTCTGTGATTTTAGGTGGATTCAGTAATTGTAGGTGAATTGATGGCGATAAAATAATATGGTAAGCTATCTATCGATAGCAACAGATTACTTTACTCACTGACAAATAACTGAAATAAAGAATTGTATTTTTATTCGAGACAGCTTCACACTTTATGAAATGGATGTTCTACTTTCTTAAATTTATGAAAATTTTGTTTTTATAAAGGTGATTGTCAAATCGAAGGCAAACTTGAAATATTAAATTGGCAATTACGCCATTATTAATAATTTAATATTTCGTAATAAAAAATTATCGTATCACTTACACTGTTAGAAACGTTTGGAAAATTCCGACACATTTAAGTTACTAAGGTCACTGAAATTTACGAAATTAAGTTGCTGAAAACAAAATCCAGTAACTTTTATAGTAAATTCACTTAATTTTTATTAGAATTCAGATACGGTATCTGAAAATCACAAATAGTTTCTTCAGATTCCTAAATTTTAACAATGTGTTGCTACTGCGCACATCTCGTCCTGTATGTCCTGTGTGCGTGTGTTTGATGAAATATAGATGCAAAAAGTTTTTTTGAAGAATTATATATAATAATATTATAATTTAAGATAAAAAGTATTTATTTGCCGAAAATTTTACAACCACCCATAAATTGAGAGACCTTTGATGTCAAATTTCAGACAACCACGATATAGCTGTTTGGGACACAAGTACGAAAAATAGGCGATTGCCAACGAATGTGAAGCGAGGGCGAAAACGTAGACGAGTGCGAAGAGCTGAAGGCGGAATCACACGTATAGCAATTGCCTGTGTTCACGTGTATCACATGCTATTTTTTGCGACAACCGTCCGTGAACAGTATTTAGCAATTTTGTGTGCATGCGTGTCCGTTGCGCAGATTCGCAAAATACATGTGATTTAAAGTGCACATGCGCTAATATTATTCTCACACAGAATGCTGGATTGAGGCATTTTGCACATCATTTAGAGGCGTGGAAGTCCCTGCTTTTGAGGTGGGTGTTGTAGAAAAAAATTCAAACTCTCTTAACAGTGCAGCGATTCAGATTGCTCAGGCAAAGATACGCTTTTTATAAAACATAATTTTGGACATCTTCAGAATGTTAATTTTCCACATTTGTTGGCAGGGAGATTTTTTGGTCTCATGATTCCTTCACATCGAATTTGCTTTGATAATTTAGACAGAAAATTCTGTAAGACAGTCAAAATTTTCCCTGTGTAATTTGAATCTAGAGTGCTTCTAGGAGAATTCGCAGTAATTGTGAGCAATATTAAGTAAATGTATGGTGATTTTAAGGTTATTTCAGTCAATTATAAAGCGATTTTTTAGTGATTGTGTGGGAATTCAGCTATATATTGCATGTGAATACACTATATTTCAAGTTATTTTAAGTTATTACAAGCGAGTACAAATAATTTCAGTGACTGCACGTAACTGGCCCTAATTTGACGTGGTTGCAGGTGATTGCATGATGATTTCAATTAATAGCAATGTGATTGCAATAAAATTTGTAAGCTCTCGCCAAATTTTACTAATTTTTAGTAGAAAAAGTTGTTAAAAAATTATTGAAAATGATTTAAATAATTTTTAAGTCCATTTAATCAAAACTTTTTCTGAATGTACTAAACAATTTGTCACGAATTAGTAACAACATTTCATAAGATAATTCTAAGCAATTCCAAAAAAAAATTGAATGTTAATTAATTATGATGAGCCAAAGGCATATTAAAATGCATTATATTGCACAATAAAAAATTATTTTAAATTTATTATTTATCATTAAAGAATGATTAATTTTAAAGAAGTTCAAAGTGTGCAGCTCAATAAATGAAATTTTAATTCTTTTAACACAAGAGCACTTTAAATTTCTCTCAAGTTCTCTGCGTCTAAATTGAGTCAAGTTGGAGTTTAAAAATGAAGAAGCTCAGAACCCGGGTCGGAGCAACGGATTTTTATGAAATCCTTTGCATTGTATTGCTAGGGCTAGGTACTAAAAAGTTACACTTCAAGAAAAATGTGCTTATTATTATATAGTTATTTCAACAAAGAATGAGTACTATTTTCATATTTTTAGCTGAGAAGTCGGTAAATCTGACCCAAATTTTTTTTTCGTAAAGTGCAGAAAAAAAATAATGAGAAAACATTGTTAACTAAAAAAGTGTATATTATTATGATAATGTTATTGGAACATAAAATATTTACGAAACTTATGACAAACACTCGCTCAAGCGAAAGCCAAACTTTAGAAACTATCCATCGTCCTCGAAAAGGTTTTCGTTCTTAAAATGTAATTTTTGAGAGGACAAATTGGCTTATCCGGTTTTCTGAGTTGCTAGGTTACAATCAGAGCTTTCTGTATCATAGAACTACATTTTAAAAATGTCTACTCATTGCAAGTGTTTTTAATTTTTTGGTCAGCTATTTTCAATTTCCCAGTTGAATTTTTATATTAATAATAATTTATTATTTATCGAATTTCATTAACTACTAAAGCATTTAACAATTTTAATAAATTATTGCATTTTGAAGCGTCCTTTTACGAATGAAGCACCTCCCAAAAATGGGTGTTTACGACTACATCGGAAAGGGTGGATCAGAGAACCAATTTATTATTACAGGCAAATGCATAACATAACATTTGCCACAAGAATGGCGGTTGCATTTTTCGTGTGCAGGACGTGTTTTTCGAGTAATCCACAGGAGTGGGGAGGGTGAGTTTTACAGCGTGAATCGCATGCTCTTAGCTCAATAGTCGAAATGGGGCCGTTTTTCGATGGCAAAATAAAAATATATAATAAATAAATATATATATATATATATACAAATTGAGAGGATAAAGTTTTTTAACGTAGTTTAATTTCTGGAATAGAAAGTTTATAACCCCCCCCCCCCATACACGAAAGTTGGTTGAATTTCAAAAGTTTATAATTATTATTAACAATAATAGTTGTGACTTATCTTGATATTTCACTGGGATTCCGCCTTTGTCTTCAAAGTTGATTGTCGATTTTTGATTGGGAATTTATAAAAGAAAGAAAGGAATCTAAACAGTGCGTTTACGGAAAAATATCTAAAAAATAATCGAGCAAACAAAATGGACCGGTTAACTTACTGGGCAGTTAGTGTTTTATTTTCCGAAAGCGCGTGATTCGACCTCTCTCTGAGAAGTAAAATTTTAGACTGTCGACAGGAAATTGTCTGTGTATTTTGTCAAGTGATCATATTATAGATATTCTACTTGAAGCATAATTCTTGAAATATAAGTGCAATAGTCGACTTTTTAGCAGAATTATTTTAGAAAACTAAGGGCAAAACGCATTCTGAAATAAAAGTAAGATTTTCCAATCTCAATTTTTGAATTTTCAGCTAAATTGAATGGACAACGTGTTTTAATGTAGCTTAATTTCTGTCAGAGAAAGAGTATAATCCCCCCCCCCTCCCACTGCTATATGACATCACCAACTTTTATGCGTTTCTATACGTTTAAATTCTTTTGTATTCACTTGAAATCTTCTGAATTAACTTGAATTATTTAAATCCTTTGCATTTTTTAAAAATTCTTTTCAATTTCCTTTAATTATTCAGAATTCCCTTGAAGATCTATGAATTAACCTAGAATTCTCTTGAAATCTTAGTATTCTTTTCAATTCCCTGAATTATTACAAAAATTTCCAGTTCATTGAATTCTTTTAAACGCTTTGAATTCTTATAATATGTAATTCTTTAGATTCCTGGAATTCTCTCCAATTCTTTGTATTCTTCAACAAAAATTTTTGAATTATTTTGAATACATTGAATGCTTTTAAATTCCCTTGCATTTCCTTGAATTATTTTGAATCAAATTGAAGCTTTCTAATTCATCTTGAACTTCTTTGAATTATTTTGCCTTCCAATTTATAAAAACAGGTGTTCTTAACTGCATTCCAGATAAAAAATATTTAATATGATTTTGTAAACATGCGTCATCGCGTGTGTATTTGTGTGTGTTCCAGGAACAAAAACGAATTCGACTAAAAAATAATATTTTATCAATGTATACTTTTAAAGGAAATCATTAATTTAAATCAAATCATGTAATAATTACATAAATGCTTCCTCTTTGAGGGAGAAAATCATATATTTGTTTAATAAGAAATAAAATTTCTCATAAAATGAGCACAAAAGTTGATACATCTTTAGAGCTAGTTACATTCTCATTCGAATTATAATACTAATCCTCATCCATTTTTCATCAAATTTCTACGTTTTGAGACCCCCTGAGTGAGATAAAATGGGAGTTTACGTCGGTGCCTGTCTAATTGGATTGTGCTTTGGCATAGTTTTTCAGGACCCAAAAAGAAAGGTCAAGTTCATTAACCAGGTTGAGGCTGAAAAAACCCTTTATTGTTACTATTTATTTATTTTTTTTTTGGTAATTTACTTTTTCTTGGGTTAACCCGGTTTTTCATCATTAGACACGGACTAGATCAAGTAACTGAGAATTTAAATATGATACTTTAGTAAAACGCTGTTTGAAATCGCTTACGCCGGGAGCGCTGAACGTGACCTTAATTGCCTCTGGATGCTTTTTTAGAGCTACCATCTGTCACTTCATAGGGATTAGTTGCCTACGTCCTGATGGTCTAGGAAGTTTCTTACAATGCGAGAGGTGTTTAGTAAAACCACTCTTTGGGCTGTAACTAGTACCCTATTGACACCTAGGTGTTTGAGATGCCCAGTACATCTTGCGCGAACATTGCCTGTAGCCGAAATAACAATAGGATTAATAGATGCATGTTTCACAATCCTCCATAATGTCTTTACTTCATGCCTTAGCTCGCCGCTGTACTTTTTTCATACGCAACACGATGTCGGATCGATTGGCTCGGATATAATAATTCGTCTGGATAGTGACATCCCAGTATAAGATGTAGACTTCGTTTTCTTAAACGGACACGAAAATATATCTATATAAAAGCTTCCATGCTGTTAAGAGTCCTAGGTTTAGGGCAAGTTGTTGATTTATAATTCCCGTTATATCATTATGTCTGTGCGTGTACTTTCTCTGAGCCATTACGCGGCAACCATCAATAATGTGCTCGGTGGATTCATTGGTATCTTCACATAAACGGCATTGTCTTGATGTAACGCATGCTTGCGATAGTTTCTGGTGCTGACAATCCTGTCCTGAATCGCTATCACGAGTCCCTCCGTTTTCGAAAACAGGACCTTTTTCTGCCAAATCATGGATGCTTCTCTGTCCACTCTATGTTGCTCTAACGTTTTGGGGAGCTCACCGTGGATAGCTTTTTGTTTCAATTTCATTTCTAATTGCTCCATGGTTTCTGCCCTGATATTCAAGGCCTCCTCTGAGGACAAATTCAAGGACGTCTAATCGACATCCGCTTCACAGATGGTGTTGTAAAGCACAACATCTCGCTTACTGTTAAAGTAGTCTCGCACCTATACTATAACTTGTGACTCCTACTTGACATATACAACGCCCCTACCCCCTCTTTGTTGTGGCAGAACTACCCTTTCAATCGCCGAATTACTGTGGTGCATTCGATGCTTGGTAATTTGAACGCGGATGGCTCTATTTATCCTTCTAAAGTGAGCGTTCGACTATTTGATGAACCCACAAGAGTACGCGTCAGGACAGAGGGATGGCATAGGTGTTGATGCCCTGATTTTGTTGGCCGAGTTGAGAGAACTCTTTAGAACCGATTTGAGTCTTGTAGTGAAGACAGTCAATAGGTTTTTCTTAATTATCGTATGTCCTTAGACTCAAGAATACCCAGAAATTTATATGTTTGACGATGTCATATCTCTCATCTCTTTCTCTAGCTCTGCGATCCCTGATTCTCCTCTAATTAAGTGCCCTATTCTGCATTTACGTAGTCCGAACTCCATGTGGATTTCATTAGAAAACTGCTTTGTGGCAGAGACAACCTGCTGCAGTTTCCAGTTTGATCTAGCATATAGCGTCAGTTAATTGATGTACAGAACATGGTTTAATTGGCGACCATCCTCGTTATCATATATTTTGAACCCATGGGACATTATATATTAAAAGTGCAAGGAAATTTTTTTCATTGGCATTAGGGTCGATAATTTTTACTTGTCTTGTGTTCTACAATTAATTTAAAAACAAAACAAAAAAGATATATTGTTTTAAGTAAATTAAAGTTAGACTTTTTTATGTTTCGTCCCGGACTGACTCACTGGACTCGTCAGTAAGGCTATGTGAATCAGTCCTACCTCATACATTTACACATCACTACTTTACCACCGAGCAATTCACGCCTACCCCGAAAGGGAAACGGCTTAATGATATAATAATAATTTTAAGATATATGCTTAATAGTCTTAAAACTTATCTAAAAGGGTACAATTTCTATCACTTATATTTTAATTTAAGTGTAATATAAAAAAACAATATGTACTGAAACAAGAAGTGTTCACGAAAATCATTTTTTGACTACGTCGATACATAAACGGCTATCATTCGACTACTAGGAATATCTTTTTGGGTTCTATGCTGGTGTCAAATTGAAGAAAGAACATCTTAATACTTATTGGTCAAGTTTCAAGAAAAAAAATTTAGAATTTTCATCGCAAACTAAGAAAAAGTCCAAGAAAACTAATAACTTTTATATTTCGAAATACAACTAAATATGGCTGAATGAAAATAATATTAATTAGAGTGAGAAATAATAATTTTTTAAAGGATTTTTCTATCCCTCTTCTATTTTAAAACTTTGCGACGACTTTTTGTACAGTTTTCCATCGACGTAGCATTTATCGACGTAACCTTACTTCTGGCTTTTCCTCAGGGAAAACCGAAAATTAACTATTATACCCTGCCGAAAAATATTTAGAAAAAAGGCAATGAAAATTAAGGTTTTTAGATAAATAATTTTATTCTTGGCCGTGGCTAGCCGTCCAGCTTTTAAGAATGAATAACGAAAATCTTGCAAACTTATTGATGCAATATAAAACTTTATAACTTTTTTTTTTAATTTTCTGTTCATAATTATTGCCAAAAATTGCAAGAAAATTTGACAGAACGAGAATAAATAAAGGGATTTTCTTATTTGTATTTTAAGCGAATAAAGTTTTACTAAGTATACAAATAAAACTTATCCAAGTACATTTATATGCATGATAAAAAAAATCAGTGATCAAGATATAGTGGAGAGACTCGCTCCTATTTCTTACAGAAAAAAATCTTCTATATCTTGAAAAAATTGAAAATATTAAAGTATATTATTTTCTTAGCTGCACAGAATGCAGCCAAATTTTTCGGCCATACGTAGTGAACTA
Organism: Andricus grossulariae; assembly: GCA_011634705.1. NCBI lineage: Eukaryota > Metazoa > Arthropoda > Insecta > Hymenoptera > Cynipidae > Andricus > Andricus grossulariae. Next base: position 21,894,922 of record JAABKJ010075445.1, on the reverse strand, counting down.
TGCTTTTATCTCGGTTTTCATAATATAATTCGGCCAATTAAACCGAAACCCAATTTCCATAAAAAATGTGCGACTGCAGAGTCCTTTGAATTCATGTAAACGCGAATTTCTTCGAAATATATTTTTTATAAGTAAATTGTTTAGAAAGTATATGCGCTGCTTAGTAGCATATTTTCGCGGATTCAGATTTATAGCACTCTCGCGAAACAAATTAATTATATATATATAGAATAATTTTTACACAAAAATCATTATAAGCCTATATAATAAGTGTTCTTGTAAAATAATTACACAAGGGAATGAAAAGTACCATTTATTTATTAGCTTTCGAGAAAAACTTGACAGGGACAGTGCCAAAAGATTGAAGCCTTGAGAAGCATAGGACATAGACTTTGAAATGTAATCAGTAGTTAATTGTAATATTTTATCCTCCTCAGGATCACAAAAAATCGAGAAAATAGTATTACATTAAGGGGCAAATTGGGATGGAAAATCGGTTCCGGAAATATGGTTAAAATAAATGGCTGAGAATCAAGAAGCGGCCCAATTCTGCAAGGCAAACAGCCTAAATTGATTAAAATAGTACCGGCCTACCGGGATTTTACAAAAATCCTACCTTACCAATCTGAGCCTGATTAAATTTTTATTTTAGATTTTTTAAATTCGATTAATGGTATAGAGTCGCTAGAGAATCGTTGTTTACAACTACAAATGTACGAAAATTCCTTAGTGAAATTGGACGGAGCTCGCCCACTGGACATTCCTTAATTTCTTCTGGGGTCAAATTGACAACTTCGCCGCTTATCATATTTATTTTTACTCTTGGCCGCTTACTCGAACGGGCACTATATATTCCACGAAGAACTCCATCATGCACCAATACTGCACAAACGTCACCATTGTATGTTGATAATACAATTTCTTCTTTGTCTGGTATGCTGGGTTCAAATCGCAAATGAACTGGTTCATTGGTACGGAAAACGTATCTTCGAAATTCGAATACTCGGTTCGGATTTGTCTTGGGAATAAGTCGAATTAGTCCAAGTTGTCCAAGTCCATATCCAAGTACTCGAGAAGAAGAAGAAATCCAGGGAGGAGACCTGGACCTGGCACAAAGAGAAGGCGAGCTGGCAGAAGAATTAGGTCTGCCAAGAGAATCAGGTCCGCTCTGAGGAATACTAGGATTACGTTTTCCATTAGGGTTACAGCCGGACTGAGAACTCAATTCTGCAAGAAGAAATATAGTATTCAGTTGAATGATATGGGTATTTTTGGTTCAGAATTCATCTTTTTTGGTTGAAAATTCAACTACTTGGTTGATAATTGAACTAATTTGTTGACAATTAATTCTATTGGTCTTAAATTAAATTATTTTATTAATAATTCGTTTTTTTGTTGTTTGAAAATTGATTTGTATCACTGGAAATGTAACTATTCCATAATCTGTTGAAAATTTATGTATTTTGTTGTCAATTCGTCTCTTTGGTAGAAAATTACTCTTCTTGGTTGAAAATTCATCTACTTGGTTTAAAGTTAAACTATTTTGTTAAAAATGCATTTTATTAATTAAAAATCCATATCTGTGGTTGAAAATTCGTTGTTTTTTGGTTGAAGATAAATTTTTTCAACTGAAAATTTAACTATTCCATTTTTGGTTGAAAATTAATCGTTTTTATAGTTTAAAACTCAACTACTTGGTCTAAAAATTCGTCTTTTTGGGTTGAAAATTCTATTATCTTCGTAGAAAATTAGACTGGTTGGAAATTAACTTTTTGATTAAAAATTCACATTTTCGGGTTGAAAATTCAACTGTTGTCTAGAGAATTCGGTCGGGCCCTTTGGCGAAGAAGACGATTTTTGTATTTAAATAATTTTAAATGAAAAAATTTCCCTAAGAAGGTATAGTAAATATTGTACAACATTTTTTGATTTATTGTGGTTCTGTGTCATCTCAAGATCATTTGAGGATAGAAATTAAAATAACCATCGTGGCCCTTTTTGAAAAAAGTTTATCTTTGTGTTTAATTAATATATGTGAAAATTTGCCTAAAAAGATATGGTAAATACTGCCTAACATTTTTTTTCTCTGGATTTTTCAGTGATTGTGATTCACTGACATCACGCGAGCATTTGATGATGAAAAATTCAAATAATTGATTGAGCTCTTTTTGAAAAAAGTCAATTTTTGAATTTAATTAATTTAAATTGCCAACATTTTTTAAAATACAAAACATTTTATTCTGGTTGCACACAATTTTACTGTGATTCAACATTCAATTTCAAGTAACATACAAAATATAAAATACAGTGAAACCCGGATTTAGCTCCCCTGGATTGTGCCCTTCCGAGAATTGACGCCGCGCCGTGGGGATACGTTGTCTAGAAAAGGGCATTCAAGGCGACGAGGATAGTGTTTTCCAGAATGATAAAAAAATAAATGATGGAACCCTAATTTGCGAATTAAAATATTCGAAAATCAATTCGAAATCAAATTTGTAGTAAGTACTTATTTGCATTAATAGATCAATATTCAATTGTTCATTGCACCTAAATATAAAAGAACTCAGTTGGTGTTTCGATTTTTATTCGTTGTAGACAACAATTATAATTTTAGATTTAATATTTATCATTGAAGCGGCTTATTTTGTTCCTGGAAATATTCTCTACAACAAATACAATTGTAGTTTCAATAAAACAGAAGTTTTAGACAAGTTGAACTTATCAAAAACAAATAATTTATACATTTCTAATATAATAACTGGCCATAACTTCCACAAATAGAATCATATAAAAATGTTCTTAGTAATAAAAGAATGATAAAGTAAATGTACAAGGAAAGATAAAACTTTGAGGTTATGCCTCGTGTACATCTCACGAAAATAAGAAATATACTAACATAAGTGGAATATGCTGCTGTTCGGCAGACCCCGCCGACTGCCCTGTAACCAATCGGAGCGATCTACCGGATACAAACCTAGCGCCCAGCACCGTACATCTATACACATCTTAAAAATAATTCGATTCCTATTTTTCTTTATGTCAGAAAACAAACAAACGATGATTGTTGTTGCGTCAAGTTCTGTATTTTCATTCACGAAAAATACGTTTCAATTCGTCCGCGATAAGTCTTATTTTTTTTTTAATAATAAGTAAGTAAGCGAAAAGTCGTTTTAAATCTGGTGTCCTGACTTAAAGCTCGAATTCACTCATTTTTAGTCGTTTTCCCATTGCTTCTAAGGACGTAGCAGACGACAGCTTTTATTCCATCGTAGGATAAACTTTCGTCAAATAGCATGTAAACTTCAACAGCGGACAATTTTACATGTAACAAAATTTAACTTTCGTTTTTTCTGTGTCTGTTGGATGGAATTCTTCATCTGTTTTTCAAGAATTTTTGGGTCATTGATTATTTTCCGAGTATTAGTCCTTTTAGTGAAGAAAATTAGATTTATTATTAATTAGACACACCTACAATCGATTAATACAAAAATGTCAAGAGAAGTCAGTCGGATGGAGTTCTTCATCCATCTTTTAGGAAATTTTTATTCGCTGATTATTATTCGAGTTTTAGTACTTTCTATGAAGAACAATCGATTTTTTAGTCATTAATCGCACCTACAACCTAAACTGGTTAGTATAAAAATCTCAAGATATGTCCAGGGATCACAGCGCAAAATGAGCTCAAAAATGAGAAATAGAGTGATTTTCTCACGAAAAAGGGGAAGAAAGGGGAAATATTAATAATTTATTTTTGATATATTTAACATCGTTCTCATAAACATTTCTTTCCACGATTCGTCATTTCTTACCTACTATAAATACTTAATACTTTCAATGTAAATTTAAAACTACACTCTTCAGTAGAGCGAAGTAAAAATGCTAAAATTAATCGAATCGTTTGAGCTGAGGGATAACAATTTGTAGTCCAACATCGAAAACAAGTGAAGAAAAACAATTTTGAAGTCAGTTAAGATCCTCTATTCTTATTTTTAAATGTACAATATTTAAATTTTTGAAAACTGAAAAAAAATTTGCCTAATTTAAAATTTTTCGAAAGTGTACAAAAACATGTTTCTTAGATTGATTCGAACCTGAAATTTCTTCAGCTTGAACCAAAGAAACATGTTATTTTTATTTATTTATGGAAAACATTTTTTTTCGTGGTGTATATAACGTCCCAAAATGTATCAAAATGATACAAATTTTCTTTGGTTCAGCTGAGTAAATTTCAGGTTCAACATATTCAACTTTTTTTAAAATACGTCCATATGACAAAAAAACATGTTTTTGCACAATTTCAAAAGAATTATTACTGCGCAAAAAGTTTATTTTTAAATTTCGTGATTTTTTATTATTGCTCATTAGTAAAAGCTGTAAATATAACAAATTTGTCATAAGTTTTGAACCAATAGGAAATATTTTGAGTTTGAAATCGTTAAATTTTACTGATTAAAATTTTTTTACACTTTTGTCGAATGCCAACCCACAAGTGTTTTTTTCCCCAGCTCCAATGATTTAATTTGTTTTAGCATTTTCACTCAGCCCTACTCTTCAATGCTCTTAAACTCAAATTAAAAATTGCTCAAGATATAACATTTAACATTGCGGTTGATGAATTTGGAATATTCCATTTTGTAATTAGGTAGGTACATAAAGTGTTCAACTTCTAATACTGACTTAAAAAGTACTACATATTTTGTAATGTTATTGGTACCTTATTTATAAAAAATAATTTATTCAAGTGCTATAATTGCTTTAATTATGATTCAATATACACTTATTAATTTCAGAGCATTTTCCGCGTAATTTAAATATTGTATTTTCAAATATCGTATCAATCTGACTGACCGATTTTTATCTAATTTAAATTTAATCAAGTGGTTCTAGAACAACTGTTAATAGAGAATGAAGCAGTGCATATTTTTAAATATCGCTTCTTGCTTTTTATGTTTGCTGTATGTGCAAGAATTAACCAAAGTTTTACCTAGATTAACAATTATTTGTCAAGTAATGCTAAAAGAATATCTACATTTTAAAATTTATCAAATTGCAAAAATTACAGAAACTTTGAGAATGCATTAAAAAGGTAAAGAAGGAAATAATCTCGCTAAAATTTCCTTTTTTCTTTTTTAATACATTTTCAAAGTTTCTATAATTTTATCAATTTCAAAATGTAGATATCTTTTACAATTACTTGGCAAACTTTGATTTCAGAAACTATGTTGATTGTACTGATAACTTTTTACTTGCAGGACTTGTAAGAGAGGCTCTCACGCTTGTCAAGAATATTAATAATCCTTTTGGATCGACAATAATGTGTTTATAGGGGTAATTTACGATCTTTGCCTGGAGATCGATCTCTTCCAGGGTGTGTCTAACTCACTCGATCACCTACTACTACGCTCTTAAAATCGCATAAAGTCATGCAACTATGATAATCTTCATTGAATATTACAATCTTGGTAATTCCCCGTGTCGAGGTGTTCATACCTTTGGGGCAAAACTCCGAAGGCAGTGAGAATTTGTCGAATGTCGATCCTGAGTTGCAGCGTAGCACAGTGATTTTCACCCTGACAGACACCCGTATTATTACACACTTGATTTCCGTGCGTGCACTATGATCAGGCAAGTATGTTAACTCTTGTTTTAAAAATTGAATAAAAAAATTAAATATTATTAGAGGGTATTATGCAAGGTCTGTAATTCCAGTTTGAAATTTATAGTGTATGATCCCAGAATTTGGGAAACAAACAAAATTTAAAATACTAAAGTTTGATTTTTTGTAACGGTGTAACCTGAAAATCGGCAAAAAATAAGATCTCTTTCAACAGCGAAACAGCGCCTTGAACGGCGAGTAAAGTGGATTCAGGAAAATTCCACCTTCTCTACTCATCCTTCCCGTCTGTTCAATAAAACGTCACGTGCCGTTAAAAATCCGCCTAGCTGAGAAGAGATTCAAGTCTTCTGGGAAGAAGTATATGGAGATACTTATCAGCTAAATGAAGACGCTTCAGATATATTACTCTTTCGTAACGTTTGCCAAAGTCAAAGGTTACAAGATCCAGAGGAAGAGTTTTCACTAATTACTGCTAAAGAAGTGAAGAAAGTTGTCGCTAGAACTAAGTAATTTTCTGCGCCAGGGCCAGAAAAATCAACAACTTTTGGTGGAAGAAGTTCACTTGTACGCACCAACATCTAGCTCGTATATTTACTACTTTCTTAAACGGAGAACTACCCATCCCGCAGTGGCTAGTGGAATAACGCACGGTATTGATCCCTAAGATCGTAGATTTGTCAAGTCCAATGAACTACAGGCCCATAGCTTGTTTAAGCAACAGCTACAAGCTCTTCACTGGCATCCTCAAAGAGAGGATATTAACATCTATCGAGCCGGTATAAAGTGCAATAGTTGAACAACGTGGATGCAAGAGAGGGCTGGCAGGTTGCAAGGTGACCCTGTTAATAGACAGGTATATTACCCAGAACGCGATCAGGTATCGACGGGATCTGTCCATGGCTTGCATTGCCTACCGTAAGGCATTCGATAACACGAACCATGAGCTACTTATTAACCTTCTTGAGTGCCTGGAGGTGCATCCAAAAATAGTGACGATCAGGATGTTCAACTCACAGGTGGAAATACCATTTAGCATCTTGGTAATTGAGAAATATATGCATATCTTGGAATACCGCAAGCGGAAACCCAAAATGTGCCTGTGTTCAAAACGGCCCTTGAAAAAAAGGTATCGCCCAATTCTCAGAAAAATTTGGGCTTCCGAATTATCTGGAAAGAATAAGATCCAGGCGACCAATATGTTGGCTGTTCCTATACTGCTCTACACGTTTGGTGCAGTAAAATGAAACGGTTCTGGCTACAGCCTGCTCTGTTCTAAATAGCACAGATTCTCTTATGCGACTCGTACATCAACTTGAAGTCGTCAATTATGCGGCGTTTCTACACCGTGCCGCAGATAGGGCCGCAGAGGAGCGTGGCCTCCCATTTGATTCCAGCGACACTAAACATGGCTTAGCATTAGTAACATCTTTGGTGCCCAAAAGTCGTGTACAGGAAGCAGAACATTAGCTTCTACTAAGAGAACATGTTGACAAGCCCCTTCATGGTAAATTCTACGGCATCACACGTAGAGAAGAGCTCTCGATGGGTCTGTCTAATATGTTTCTCAAGTCTGCTGGATTGAGATCGGAGACTGAGGGATTTCTGTTTACCTGTCAAGACGGCGTTATAGACACCTTAGTTTACCGCGAGCGCATAATGAATGTACCTGTAGGCGATAACAACTGCCGAGCGTGCAGGCAAGAGCCAGAATCACTTGGACTCTATTGTGAAAACAAAATAGCGCTGATAACATTATATAAATATATTTATTCATTGAATTTATGAGTGGTATTTGTTTTTACAATAAAATCATAGCTTTTTTGTATCTTTTTCTTTGGTTGGCCGTAACTGAAACTTTTTTAGTTTTCAGGAAACCTAAACATTGTTATTATAATTCACCCAATATTATTTATTTCACAAATAACTTCCGCATCATCGTCATCATCATTCTCTTCAAATATTACACTATTTGTTTTAAAAAAACCCCACTATCATTGTCATCCGTATCCGTATCACTGTCACTTTGTTGTTATTGCTGCTGCTGTTGTTGTTGCTGGTACTCTTGTTGTTGAAGGTTTTGCTGGTACAAGTAATCTTGTTGCGGAAACTGAAATTGTTGTGTGTTCTAGTCTTGTTTGTTCAAATCCTCGAGAACTCGGAACCAATGAGTTGCGCCTAGTTTATTTGAAATTGCCGTTAAGCCACTTTCCGACAAATCAACGTCGAAGGTAGGTTTGCTGTTGATAACGGCGCAAAGCTCGGTGATCTCCAGAAACAAGGGTTCTCCGGTTATCGCCAAACGTTCCGAGATGATGAAGAACGGAGTTAAATTGACGTACTTGATACTCATTATTCAAAAAACAGCTGAAACAATAAAAGAATAATTATTAAATAATCATTTTTTAATTGTAAGATTATATTTAGAGATTCATATTTATAATTTAATATAAGTGCATTATTAAAAAAACTGTCTTACTTATTTAGTGGATGATTCCTTCTTGGCTTACTCTGAACTCTTTCAAGAAACTGTAGTGAATGGACCTCTCTGGCTTCCCGAGCCCTTTATAATAGATTTTTTTTTGTTCATAAAACAATAAAGATAAATAGCAGATAACGTATTTTAAACTTCCATGGGTAATCGAGCCAAACGGAGAAACCTTCTTGAAAGGGCGAAAAGATTGTACCGTTAACTATTAGGTTCATATTCAAGCGATGATGACGGTGAATCGAGTCAAGATACCCAAGCAAGTTCTCATGCAATACATGCAGGACAAAAGCGACTCTTTCCTTCCGAAGACGGCCAAATTCTGGTCTCGATTCAGGATAATTTGTCAAAGAAGTTTCTAATGATTCAGAATCCAACATTGAAGAGAATCTAGAGTTGATTCAGGTTCCTAAGCTTTTATTTTTTGACTCATACTCTCTCACCATTTTGAACCATGTCAAATCCTGTTAATAATGAATTTTGTTTTATAGACCTTTTTGATTGTATAATTTTGGACAGGTTTTCCTGTTTTTAGCTACGTACGAGGCTCTGCTGGAAAATGGGCTAAGGGATACGCTTAATTATATATTTTTCTTTTTTCTTTACTGTGTCCAATTAACTGATGAATTTGATTTTTCTCATGGCGGCAAGTCGACATTTGCCTGGTGCCATTTTAAAACAAAATTTAAAGCCTTCAGAGAAATTTTATTCAGTACTCAAAATGTGAAATGTTGGTGTTTAATGATTAATTTCATATAAATCAAATAGGGAGTTAAGATTCCTCGTTTTACCTATGTAACTGTTCAACTTCGTTTTAACTTTAATTGTATGTAAACAAAATCAGGAGGTACGCAAACTTCTTTTTAATAGTCCCCCAGTCAAAATACATTGCCATCTCAAGCGATGAAGGTTCATGCTACTTCGCTGATGACGAGTATTTAAATTCATGTGCCGAATCAACTGCAGGATCCTTCTGCGGAATTTCAAAACCATTATCTAATATCAATTTATACCCCACGTGTGAAAGTGCTCTCTTAAGGGCATTTGATACTTAGACAATTATCGATTTTAGCAGTGTTAGGTTCCCCCGGCTTTTTTCCTACAATAATAAATATTTTGCCTTAAAAATTTGGGAAAAAAGTATACTTTCAATACAAAACGCTTTTTTTCTAGTATATTGAGAAATTTAATTATAACTTTTCACTTGATATAAAGTATATTGCGAAACTATCCCAATGAAATGTTTTGATTAGACAAACATTCATGTAGAGTATTTTCAACAGTTCAAACTTTATTTCCACTTCTTGCGGCTGTTGTATGTACAACCATTGTTAGCAATTATAACGTACGTGGTATGCCGGGATACGCAAATAAATAAGCTAAAACGAATATATCTCAAATTTTAATAAATATTGATGACACTAAAAATATGCTTGGCCAAAGTTACCCTACGTTCAAAGACTAATTTCTCGGTTTGTATCCATTATTTGAGAACAAAAAAGTATACTTTCAATAGAAAACGCTTTTTTTCTAGTATATTGAGAAATTGAATTCCAATTTTTCACTAGATATCAAGTGAGGCTCACGTGGAACGGATCTTCAAAGATAATTGAAAAGGAAATAAATCTTTGAAGATCAACTGGGATTGAAAATATTAACCGATTTTTTTCAATCTTTTTTTAATTCACTCGTAATAATATAACAAGACTAATGTAGTATATTAAAATTTAATTAAATATTATAGTCCAAATTTTTTATTTTTCTCTGCTGTGTCTAATCTCAAACAATTGGAAGGTCGCGCGGGACAAAAAACCGTCCGCTCGACAATCTACCCCCTGCCGCAAGGTTACTGGTTTCCAGACAATGCCTGACCCAGGAAGACTGTCCCCTGATAATGTGTTTATTGCTGGCAATTTTTTCACAATTTTTTTCCGATGTACCCTTTTTTCTGAAAATATTCCTACGCTGATTGGCTGTCGAAAATTTTTTTTCACTAACAAGCTCCACCCTTTTAGGCGTGCTTATCATATTACTGTCTCTCTCGCACACTTGACTCAAAATTCCCACGGGTGTCCCCAGCCCTCTTAAGCACCGCATTTTTCCTTATATATTTAAACATCTTGTTTATCTAATTTAACTGAAATTGAGTGAAGATAACTAATACCACTTTTAATAAGAATCGTGTCATATCAGGGAAGATGTATAAGTCAGAGAGGTGGAAAAAAATTGGAAGCTGCCACTAGAAATGTTATGTCTTCTATAATGACCGACACACTTGGACGAGGATATTCATGGTGTGGCATGAAAGGGAATAGGAACTTCCAGGAAACCAAAATCTCAGAGGCTATTATTAGTATGTATAATATTTCAAAAATATTTCGAATATTCGCCATTATTAGTATGTATAATATGTACAAATGTATACAATTAATTTTACAATAATTACAGGGGTTATGTTTCGAGTTTATCCTGGCTCAACGAGAAGTATTATTGGAGACACTGTTAAATATTGGTTACGTAGGACAGGGGATAGAATGAAAAGGGCTGTCTTTAAAAAGAGAAAAGATAAGGAAAGAAGAAACATGCGCCTAATTTAAAAATGTATTAAAACTTGTCGTTACATAATTTTGTTATAAATGTTTTACGGAACTGTTAGACATTCAGAAACTTCACGTATATTGAAAAACCGTAAAAAGAGCTAGATCTAAAAAAAGTAAAACGATTTTTTCGAATGATTGGGTTAAAATTAAAAAAAACGGGTTTTACGGTGCTACCGAGTTACTATATTTTCGAAGTATAATAGAAAATGTTGTGAATAAATATAATTCTGTCTTGGAACATGGAATTTCCATAATGAATTATAATTTTCACTTAGTAAACCAGCCATAAGGGCCCTCTTTATGCGAAAGGTCACATTTAATACCTAGCTAAATATTTTTATGTTTTCAGTGTTCCTATGTTTAAAACAAAATTTTTGAATAAAACCTTTCAGCGCAAATTGTAGATCATTCCTTTCTCCTTAGATGTAGTCTCCAGCGCAGTTAAATAATTTCTTTTTACATTGTCATCTGGACGAGAAAGTTTAGGTTCTATGTGAAAATTGTCTTTCGTGGATCTCATCAAATCTCGATATTTTCGGACTCACTGATTGAGAAAAAAGGATTTTGCTTCGGTGTCTGTCTGTCGTTGTTGTCGTCGTCTGTATACATGATAACTTTTTCAGGACTTAATCGAATGGATTGCCCTTTAGTTAACATTTTTAAGGGCTAAAAAGAAAGGATGAGTTTGTTAGCCATCCACGTTTGACAAGCGGTTTTGGTTTTATCAATCGAAAATGCTTTTAAAAAAATAAAAAATTCCATTTTGCAGCAAGCCTGTATGAGATACTAAAAAAATATCAAGAAGTAAAAATTGTTTACCTCAAAAAGATCTACAAATTTAATGTAGACCATTTTTTGATATGACGCATATTTGTTATTTCAACCGTTAAAAAATGTAATTAAAAATAAAAAATTCTGTTTCGCAGCAAAACTATATGAGGTACGAAAAAAATGTTGAAAAGTAAACTTGTTCATCTTAGAAAGATCTACATATTTACTTCTAACCATTTGTTTATAAGACGCATATTTTTTGTTTTAACCCTTCGATGCCACACTTCCCGACGCGTAACATAGCTGGCATACTGGGGTCTTTTTGACCCCAAGCGAAAAAGGCTTCCCGCAAAGAGCCAGTTGATTATTTTAAGTAGCTGAATTTTTTACACACTCTTGGATAGTTACTTCAAAGAATGCTGTGGGTTACTTAGTTCAAAATTTATTTTAAATATGAAAAAAAAAGATCGTAGAAGTTGAAACATAGCGAAAAATGACATTTTTTACGACTAAATTAATAACTTTTTTTCTTTTTTAATAACCGTATAAGCACTATTTTCAAATGTTGAAGTGATTTAAATAAGGTCCAACATGCCTGGGGTCTTATTGACCCCAGTATGCCAGCGAAGGGTTAAAAATAAAACCAATTAGACCAATTTTATTAATGAAATTAAAATGATCTCGAGAGTAATATTTCTAGTTTCTTCGATAGTTACGAATGTAGGAAATAGTTATTTGTGATACAAGTGCGAGTGTGAATTTTGCAGCATAAGCCGCAGGCGAATGATGCAATCACATGAGTTAGCAAAAAATGTTGAAAAAAAATTTCTTTGAAAAATTTTGTTCTGAAATAAAATGTTTGAAAAAAATTTGGTTTAAAAAAAAGTTTTGAAAAACAAATTTGGTGGAAAAAAATGTTTGAAAAAAAAATTGGTTGAAAAAATTTTGTTAAAAAAAACATTATGTGAAAAAAATGTGCTGAAAAAAAACTTTTTGGGGCTTATGCCCTTTTGCTGTGCCAAATTTTGGCCCTTACGCCCTTTTGTACGACGGATGAAACGGCTACGAAACCTTAAAGACAAACCTTCAATCATTAAAGGATTTTTTCAAGTTAAGTCTAAATTTATTTCAAGAAGATACCAACACCAGTGTTTAAAGTTACCTATGCCAGTGTCTAAAGTACATCATCTCGAAAATAACTCTGTGGTAACGTGAATTAATTTACAACAAAATACCAAACTAAAAGAAAGGATTTTCAACGAAAAAGATAAATTTTTAAATAAAAATGCAATAGTTAATTTTCAGTTACAAAAAAAAATGTTAACAAAAAAAAAAAAAACAGAAAAACAAAAAAAAAAAAAATTTTCAACAATACAATTAAATGTTCAGGCAAATACATGAATCTTCTACTAAAATAGTTGAATTTTCAACTCATATAGATGAATCTTCAACAAAATAGTTGAATTTTCAACAACAAAAATAATTAACAAAATTTTTGAATTTCCTAAAAAGTAGAATTATTTTTCAAAACAGTTAAATTTTCTATGAATATGGTTAATTTTCTACTGGAAAAGAAATTTTTTCACAAAATACATGTTTTTTTAACTAAAAAAAAATCAATTTTAACTTAAAAGTGTAATAAATAAGTGAATTTTCAATAAAAAGTTTAATTTTGATCCAATCTATTTCCAACTAAAATTAAAAATCATCAAACAGAACAGTGTATTTTCAACAAAGTGGTTCGACTTTTAAAGAAGTAGTTGAATTTTTAACATAGAATAGAATACAGAATAGTATTGAATAGAATATGATATAATATCATAGTATGGAAAAGAATAGAACAGAATGGAATAGAATAGAATAGAATAAAGTATAATAGAATAGAATGAAATAGAATAGAATTGACTTTAATAGACTAGACTAGAATATAATAAAATAGAAAAGAATGAAATAGAATAGAATAGAAAAGAAAATAATGGAATAGAATCAAATATAATAGACTAGAATAGAATAGAATAGACTTGAATAGACTAGAATAGAATAGAATAGAATATAATATAATAGAATAGAATAGAATAGAATAGAATAGAGTACAGTAGAATGGAATAGGATAGAAATGAATAGAATAGAATAGAATATCATAGCATAGAATAGATGAGAATAGAGTAGAATAGAGTGGAATGGAAAAGAACAGAATAGAATAGAATATAAGAGAATAGAATAGAATTGAAAAGACAAGAATATAATAGATTCGCATAGAATATAATAGAATAGAATAGAATAAACTATAATAGACTTGAATAGACTAGACTAGAAAAGAATGGAAAAGAATAGAATATGAAAGAAAAGAATAGAATAGAATAAAATAGACTAGAATAGAATAGAATAGCATATAACAGAATAGAATAGAATAGACTTGAATAGACTAGACTAGACTAGAATAGAAAAGAATAGAATAGAATAGAATTGAATAGAATAGCATGGAACAGAATTGAATATAATATAATAGACTTGAATAGACTAGACTAGACTAGAATAGTATAGAATAGGATAGAATAGAATGAAATAGAATAGAATAGGAATTAATAAAATAGAATAGAATTAAATAGAATAGAATAGATTAGAATAGAATAGATTATAATAGAATAGAATAGAGTAGAATAGGAAAGAACAGAATAGAATAGAATAGAAAGAATAGAATAGAGTTGAGTAGAATAGAGTAGAGTAGAATAGAATAGACTTGATTAGACTATACTAGAGTAGGGTAGAATAGAATAGAATAGAAGAGATTAGAAGGGAATAGAGTAGAATAGAATAGAATGGGAAAGAATTGAGTGAAATGGAATAAAATAAAATATAATAGTATAGAATAGAATAGAATAGAATAGAATAGGATTGAATAGAATAGCATGGAACATGATCGAATAGCATAGAATAGACTTGAATAGACTAGACTAGAATAGAATAGTATAGAATAGGATAGAATAGAATGAAATAGAATAGAATGGGAATGAATAGAATATAATAGAATAGAATAGATTAGAATAGAATAGATTATAATAGAATAGAATAGAGTAGAATAGGAAAGAACAGAAAAGAATAGAATAGAATAGAATAGAATAGAATAGAATAGAATAGAATAGAATAGAGTAGAGTAGAATGGAATAGAATAGATATGAATAGAACAGAATAGAATAGAATATCATAGAATAGCATAGAACAGAATAGAATAAAATAGAATGAAATAGAATAGACTTGAATAGACTATAATAGACTAGAATAGAATAGAATAGAATAGAGTGGAATAGAATAGAATAGAATAGAATAGAATAGAATAGAGTGGAGTAGAATAGAATGGAGTGGAATAGAATAGAATAGAATAGAGTATCATAGAATAGAATAGAATAGAATGGAATAGAATAGAATATAATGGAATAGAATAGAATTGAATAGACAAGAATATAATAGATTCGAATAGAATAGAATATAATATAATAGAATAGAATAGCATAGAGCAGTATAGAATATAATAGAATAAAATAGAATAGAATAAATTATAATAGACTTGAATAGACTAGACTAGAAAAGAATAGAAAAGAATAGAATATGAAAGAAAAGAATATAATATAATAGAATAGAATAGAATAGACTAGAATAGAATAGAATAGCATGGAACAGAACAGAATAGAATAGACTTGAATATACTAGACTAGACTAGAATAGAATAGAATGGAATGGAATAGAATAGCATGGAACAGAATATAATAGAATAGAATAGACTTGAATGGACTAGACTAGACTAGAATAGTATAGAATAGGATAGAATAGAATGAAATAGAATAGAATAGAAATGAATTGAATAGAATAGAATAGAATAGAATTAAATTAAATAGAATAGAATGGATCAGAATAGAATAGATTATGATAGAATAGAATATAGTAGAATAGGAAAGAACAGCATAGCATAGAATAGAAAGAATAGAATAGAGTAGAATAGAATAGAATGGGAAAGAATAGAGTGAAATGGAATAAAATAAAATATAATAGGATAGAATAGAATAGAATAGAATAGAATAGAATAGAATAGAAAAGTATAGAATAGAATGGGAAAGAATAGAGTGGAATGAAATAAAATAAAATATAATAGTATAGAATGGAATAGAATAGAATATAATATAATAGAAAAGAATATAATAAAATGAGAAAGAATAGAGTGGAATGCAATAAAATAAAATAGAATAGAATAAAATGGAAAAGAATACAATAGAATAGAATAGAATAGAATAAAATAGAATAGAATAGAATAGAATGGAATAGAATGGAATATGATAGAATAAAATAGCATGAAATAGAATAGAATAGAATGGAATAGAATAGAATAGAATGGAAAAGAATAGAATAGAATGGAAAAGGATGAATTAGAATGGAATAGAATGGAATATAATAAAATAGAATAGAAGGGAATGGAATAGAATAGAATAGAATAGAATGGAATGGAATGGAATGGAATGGAATATAATAGAATAGAATAGAATGGAAAAGAATATAATAGAATGGAAAAGGATGAATTAGAATGGAATAGAATGGAATATAATAAAATAGAATAGAAGGGAATGGAATAGAAGTTGAAAATTATTATTTTTTTTTAGTTAAAAAATCAACTATTTGGTTGAAGACTAGTCCTTTATTACAAATTCAACTATTTCGTTAGAAATTCATGTATTTGGTTGAAAAATTATATTTATTGGTGGACAATTATTCTTTTTATTTGAAAATTAATCTTCTTGTTTAAAAATTCATCTTTTTGTTTGGAATTCAAATGTTATAATTCATTTAATTCATCATTTTAGTTGAAAATTCATCTTTTTGGTTTAAAATTGAACTATTCCAGCTGAAGATTCATAATTTTGGTTGAAAATTCATCACTTTGGTTAAAAATTGAACTATTTAGTTGAAAACCCGTTTCTTCTTTTTGAAAATTGTTTTTTTTTTCAACTGAAAGTTTAACTATTCCGTTTTTTGTAAAAAATTGATATTTTTTAGTGGAGAATTTAAGCATTCTTTTTTAATTCATTTATTTTGCAAAGTTTTGCTATGTTGTGTTAAAAGATGTTTAGAATGAACGTCATGAATTAAAATAAATGTTTGTTTTTGAAATCATTGAAATCTTTTGAAATATAGATGAAATCTTCTAAATTTTTGGCATTTTCCTTCTCTTAAAATAGGTACAATATTTCTGTTCGAAAAATTTTAAGTTTCTATTTCAAAATGGATTTTTATAACTTGAATCATAATTTATCATTGACAAGTAAAAACGAGAGTCAAAATGATTTATTCTCGGATTTATTAAATTATGGATTGAATAGAAATTTTTTCCAGCGTATTAACGAATCCTTTTTTATAAATAGAAACTGTAAAATACCATAATTATTATAATAATCAAACTAAATATATTAGAAAAAATCAAAATTTGAAGAATTTCAAGTTCTCATATATAATTTTTTTATTTGTTTATAAAAATGGAAATGGTTTCAATAACGGTGAAATCTTTAAAATATCTTGAACTCGTTTAAAATCTCTGGAAATCTACTGAAGTCTTTTGGAATTTTTGAAATCATTTTAAATGTATTAGAATATTTTAACATCTTTATTATTTTTAAATATTTTTAAAAGTGGAATCTTTATCAATTTACGTTCGCAAAATTCTAAGTTTCACAACAATTTAATTATTATAATAAGAAAACTAAATATTTTACACAACAAATCATAATTTTAAGAATTTCAAGTTCTAATATATAATTTTTTTTTTTTTTTGTTTAATAAAAATAGAATTGGTCTAAATAACTTATCTTTTTGAAATTTCTTGAAATCTTTACAAATTTGTTTGCAATATTTTTACATTATTATTATATTTAAATGCTTAAAAAATATTGAACCTATATAAATTCACGTTCGCAAAATTGGAAGTGGAAATTGATCTTTTGTGGTGGAAGATTCATATGGTTTTGTTGAAAGTTCAACTGTCTCCTAAAAAATTGGTATTTTTACTTGAAAATTCATCTTTCTTCGTTAAAAATGATCTTTTTTTTAAATTAATTATTTTTCGTTAAATTTAATTATTTAGTTTAAAATTTTTTGAAATCTTTAGGAAATCATTGAAAGCTTTGTTCAACCTTTGAAATCTATCTGAAAGCTTTGTTAAATAATTGAAGCATTTTTGAAGTCTTTTAAATTTATCCGAAATATTTTGAAATTCTTGGGAAAATCATTGAAATCTTTGGAAATCTTTGTAAAATCTTTGATAATATTTGGGAAATTATTGAAATACTTGTGAAATATTTTAAACTTATCGGAAATCTTTGCTAAATATTTGAAATAATTGCCAAATCTTTGAAATATTTGTGAAAACTATGTAAAATCTATCCGAAATCTTTGTGAAATATTTGAATGCTTTGTAAAATTTGTGAACTCTTCGGGTGATTAATGAAATCTTTGTGATATATTTGAAAAACTTTGTGAAATCTTTGGAAATCTTTGCGAAATATTTGAAAAATTTTGCAATATTTGTGAAATTATTGAAATTTTTGAGAACTCATTGATAAATCTATATAAAATATATCCGTAATCTTGGCCAAATGTTTGAAATATTTGTGAAATCTATGTAAAATCTAGCCGAAATCTTTGCCAAATATTTGAAATCTTTGTGAAATCTTTGAAATCTATCCGAAATCTTTGCTAAATCTTTGAAATCTTTGTGAAATCCTTAGGAAATCAGTGAGAGCGTTGTTCAATCTTTGAAATCTATCTGAAAGCTTGGTGAAATAATTGAAGTATTTGTGAATTCTTTTAAATTTATCAGAAATCTTTGCTAAATACTCTAAATCTTTGCCAGACTTTGAAATCTTTGTAAAATCATTTAATCCTATCCGAAATCTTTGCCAAATCTTTGAAAACTTTGTGAAATCTTCAGAAAATCATTTAAATCTTTGTTCAATCTTTTAAATCTATCCGAAATCTTTGCGAAATATTTTTATGCTGTGTACAATCTTTGAATTCTTTGGGTGATTATTGAAATCTTTGTGAAATGTTTGTGAAATCTTTCTGAAATATTTGTAAATCTTTGCGAAATATTTTCGAAATATTTGTTAATATTTGTGAAATTATTGAAATCTTTGTGAAATAGTTGGGAAATCATTTATGCGGTTGTGAAATCTTTTAAATCTATCTGAAATCTTTGCCAAATCTTTTTGAAATCTTTGTTCAATTTTTCAAATCTATCTGAAAGCTTTGTGAAATAATTAAAGTATTTGTGAAATCTTTTAAATCTATCCGAAATATTTGCGAAATATTTTAATGCTTAGTAAAATTTTTGAAATCTTTGTGAAATGTTTGTGAAATCTTTGGAAATCTTTGCGAAATATTTGGCAATATTTATGAAATTATTGAAATCTTTATGAAATCGTTGAGAAATCATTGAAATATTTGTGAAGTCTATATAAAATCTATAATTTTTTTAATCTTTGGGTGATTATTGAAATCTTTGTGAAATGTTTGTGAAATCTTTCTGAAATATTTGTAAATTTTTGCGAAATATTTGTTAATATTTGTGAAATTATTGAAATCTTTGTGAAATCGTTGGGAAATCATGGAAATATTGGTAAAGTCTATATAAAATCTATAATTTTTTAAATCTTTGGATGATTATTGAAATCTTTGTGAAATGTTTGTGAAATCCTTCTGAAATATTTGTAAATCTTTGCGAAATATTTTTGAAATAATTGTTAATATTTGTGAAATTATTGAAATCTTTGTGAAATGTTTGTGAAATCTTTCTGAAATATTTGTAAATCTTTGCGAAATATTTTTGAAATAATTGTTCAGATTTGTGAAATTATTGAAATCTTTGTGAAATCGTTGGGAAATCATTTATGCCGTTGTGAACTCTTTTTAATCTATCTGAAATCTTTGCCAAATCTTTTTGAAATCTTTGTTCAATTTTTGAAATCTATCTGAAAGCTTTGTGAAATAATTAAAGTATTTGTGAAATCTTTTAAAAATTTACAACTGAAAATGGAACAGTTAAATTGTCAATCAAAAAAATAATTTTCAACCAAACTGATGAATTTTTAACTATAAAGATTAATTTTCTACAAAAAAATACGAATTTCCCATTAAGTACACAAATTTCCAAACAAACAGTTCATCAATCAAAAAAAAAAAATGTTAACAAAAGAGTTTAACTTTCAACTAAATAATTTTATTTCCAACGTAAAAGATGAATTTTCAACTAAAATAATAAATAATTAACTGGAATGCTTGGATTTTTAACCGAAAAGAAGAATTTTTAAACAAGAAAATTAATTTTCAAAAAAAAGATAATTTTCTACCAAAAAAAATCATCCAAATTGTTGAATTTTGAACTAGAAAAGATCCATTTTCAACTAAAAATGGAATAGTTAAATTTTCAGTTCAAGAAATTAATTTTCAATCAAACTACTGATTTTTTAACTAAAATGATGAATCTTCCACTGGAATAGGTGAATTTGATGCCAAAAAGATGAATTTTAAACCATAAAAATTAATTTTCTACAACAAACGAATTTTACACAAAGTACATACATTTTCAAATAGTTTAATTTTTAAATGCAAAATATCAATTTTTAACCAAAAAGTTGAATTTTCACCAAAAAAAGATAAATTGATTTTCAACAAAGTAGAGACATTTTCAACCAGAGATGAATTTTACAATAAAATGATGAATCTTCATCCAAAAAAATTAATTTTTAACAAGAGTTTAAATTTTAACCAAGCAGTTGAATTTTTAACTAAAAAAAGACGAATTCGCAACGAAAAATGTAAACAAATTTTCTATTATAATTCAAAAATATTTCTTCCTTGAAATACTACATCTACTCAGCTTAAAGTACTTTCTCTATCTAAAATTTAGAAGAGGGAATTTTCAAATTGTGACGAATTCTGACTTGGAAGAGTATTCTGATTATAATCAATTTAAAAATCGAGGGTTATTTTATAAAAAAAAAAATTACCTAACTCCAGGATGTTTGTTATCCGGACTTGGAATTGTTCCATCTTCCACCAAAGATCGACTCAAGTAAAGCCACTGCCAAAGATTTTTTAAAGTCTCGTTTTCCGCCAATTCCCCATTTTGTGATAATTCAGGCTGGAAATAAATTAGTAAATAAATTCTCATAAATGAGAAAATTAGAATGCTTTTTTTCTTAGATAATAAAATATGTCAATTGTAATATAATAATTCAGAAGAATTGACTAGATTACTTACGATTAAACCATATTCACTCATTGCTCGAGTCTTTGTCAAAACAGAAATATCATCTAAGGCCTTATAAATATTATCACTGCTGCAAATATATTTAAATGCTTTTGTAGCGTGATTCCAAACGAGATGTGAACGTGTAGACCAGTTCAGTGTGATCCTTTCACAAACCGTATAATCTGTTAAGCCTGAAATTTAATCAAAGAACGATGAAAACTTTATTAAAACAAATTATTAAATAATGAGATTCGAAAAATTAAAGAGGTTTTCTACTTCTGAAAAAAAATCCAGGACTACTTTTGAAAAAATCCAATCAATTCTATTCAATTTCAACCAATTTCACTGGTCACAAACTAATTTACCAACAATTCCAGGTCAATTGTTAATTTTTCTCGGTCAATTTAAAACAGTATAAAAGATTTCAAGTGATTTATATTTTTTTTTAAATAGGGTGTCTACTCAAAACCTGGAAAAAAATTTCTTGACAATTCCAGGTTTTTTCCTGGTATCTCAAGAATTTTCCAGATATAATTTTTCATAGTAGGGAGCATTTTTTTAAACAATCGACTGTTTTTTTCGCTTGAGAAAGTAACTAATATGATTGATTTAGAAAGATTCGAAATAAATAATATGTACTAACAAAATAATTAATCACTTCTTGAATTTGTCCCTAAAGTCTGTAAATTTGAATAATAATTATAAGAAATATTTATTTTATCTTGCTATACTTCAAATTCAGTGCATATTTATGTAAAATTAATGTGTTTACTATATTAAATTCAATTTAAAATGCTTCAAACTCTTTATTTTCAAGTAAAAATATTGAAATTTCTACCAAAAATATGAATTTTCTACCAAAATTACGATTTTTCAACAAAAAACATGAATTTTCAACAAAATAGTTCAATTATTATCAACTAAAAAATATCAAATCTTTACCCAAAAATGGAATAGTTAAATTTTCAGTGAAAAAAAAATAATTTTCAACCTAACAAAAAGGTTTTTAAAAAACGAGTTAAATTTTCCACCAAATGATGATTTTTCAACTAAATGATGAATCTTCAACTGGAACAGTTGAATTTTAGATAAAAAATATAACTTTCATCTAAAATGATGAATCTTTAACTGGAATAGTTGAATTTTCAACCAAAACGATGAATTTCTAAAAAAAAAAGAGTAACTTTCAATCAAGTAGTTTAATTTTCACCTAAAATCATGAATTTTCAACTAAAATGATGAATCTTTAACTGGAACAGTAAAATTTTCAAACAAGAAGATTAATTTTCTACCGAAAAAGACGACTTTTCAACAAAATATATGAATTTTCAACCAAATAGTTAAATTTCCGAATAAAAAAGATTTATTTTAAACCAAAAATAAAATAGTTCAATTATAAATTAAAAAATTAATTTTCAACAAACAAAAAAAAACTATTTTTAAAAAACGAGTTAATTTTTCAATCGAAATGACGACTTTTCAAATAAATGATGAATCTTCAACTGGAACACTTGAATTTTAGATAAAAAATATAACTTTCCCCTAAAATGATGACTTTAACTGGAATAGTTGAATTTTTAACCAAAAAGGTGAATTTTCAACTACAATTATGCATCATTAACTGAAATAGTTTAATTTTCAATCAAAAAGGTGAATCTTTAACAAAATAGTTTAACTTTTAATCAAGTATTTTAACTTTCAATTAAAATCATGAATTTCCATCTAAAGTGATGAATCTATAACTGGTGAATTTTCAAACAAGATTAATTTTTTACCGAAAAAGACGATTTTTCAACAAAATATATGAATTTTCACCCAAATAGTTAAATTTCCGAATAAAAAAGATTTATTTTAAACCAAAAACAGAATAGTTCAATTATAAGTTAAAAAAAATTAATTTTCAACAAAAAAACGATTTATTAAGAAACGAGTTAAATTTTCCACCAAATTGAGGATCTTTAAACTAAAATGATGAATCTTCAACTGGAATAGTTGAATTTTAAACCAAAATCATGCATTTTTAACTAAAATGAGGAATCTTTAACTGGAACAGTTGAATTTTTAAACAAGTAGGTTGATGAACCAAAAATGGAATAGTTAAATTTCCGTTAAAAAAATTTATTTAAAAAAAAAAAAAAAAATTTTCAAAAAAATACTTAAATTATAAACAAAAGGGATGATTTTTAAACTAAAACGTCACCCAATAATACAAATAATCATATTTTATATACTTTTTATTTTGACGAAGTGCCGTATTATTTCCGATACATTGATTGTTTAGAAAGAAATTATTATTATGAATTATAAAAATAATAATTTCTCTGAAAAATATTATTGAATTAGCTTATTCATCTGATAATGTAAGTTTGAGAGTTAATTAGCAGTTTCAAAATTATTCAAGAATAATTGAAAACTTTGAAAGATTTCAATGAAATAAATGAAGAGAATGAACAATTTGCTTCCCAAAATTTTTTTGAAATATTTCTTTCTTTATTGAAAAATTAATTTGGAAACATTTTTTTTTACATTTCGAAAAATTTGAAAACTTAGCATAACAATAATCTGGACGATTTTAAGGTAAGGTATACAATTTTCCAGATTTTTTTGTTAATTTTAGGAAAAATTCAAAATATTTTAAAAGCCATTTAGAATGATTCGATGTTTTGAAAAAATTTAAATATTATTCATAATTTGAAGAAAATGAAATTTTTTAAAGAATAAATTTAAATTTTTGAGCATTTCGAAAAAAGTGGGGAAACTTAAATCAATTTTTACTTTAACAAATTAATTGTTAAAAAAAATTCAAAAATATACAAATTTTTTTTGAAGTGTCGTAAAAAATATGGAAGATTTGAAGGCAATTTTTGTAATTTTGAAGGCTTTCCGAAACTTTTAGAATAATTCGAGTTAGTTTAAAAAACTTGTAGGAAATTAAAACAAAAGGTACATTCCTGAAGATAGTGAACAAAACATTTAGAAGCTTTTTGTGTTCTTTGAAAGATTTCAAGAAAAGCATATTTAAAAAGATTTAAAAATATTAACAAACATTTAAAAATTTGTCACAAAAAGAACCTGGAAGATTTTATCGTAATGTTTTTAATTTTTCCGATTTCTTTTACATTTTAGGAGAAATTAGAATTATTTGAATAGATACTTAGAATGTTTCCACGTTTTGAAAATATTTAACGATTATTATTATCGATTTGAAGAGAATGCAACATTTTTAATCGAATGTAGGTTTTTTAACATTTCGGAAAAAACTTGAGAAAATTTTTAAGAATTTTAAAACGTTTCAAGAGAATACAAATATTTTCTCAAGATTTCTCAGGAAATTTAAAATAATTTTTCATTTACTAATTAATTGTTAAACAAAAATTGAAAAATTTGAGTTAGTTTAAAGGACATGTAGGCATCCTATAATTTTTGAACGAATTGAAAATATTTTTAATATAAAAACATTTGTGAAAATATATAAAATATTTCTCAATTTCTTCTAAACATCTAAAAGTTCTGAAATTTGAAGGGTCAAACTGACTCCAATTATTCCTCGGATTTTGTAACATCCTACAAAATAAAGAAATTTTTTTTACAATTTCCTAGATTTATTTTTGGCATATCTGAAATCTTTAGATATCTTTTTGAATTGTCTTCAAAATTGTAGGAAAATTATATTTATACTTTGAAATCAAAATGATAATACTTATTTTCCTGGTTCCGATATCTCAGAATCTCTTTCTAGCTAGAATGTGACTGTTAAAAAACTTTTAACAAATAAATAGTGATTTGAACTGTGTATTCTGTATGACAAATTATTTTCTACTCAAATTGACAAACTTTCCCTTTTCTCAAAGTGAGAAGTCCTTTATTCAATAAAGACGTTTTCCCCAATAATATACTGTACTATTTTATTTCAATATATATAATAGGTGATTATCAGAAGATATGTTTTAGTGGTAATATTATACAATTTACTTCTTTCTATGGTTTTTAATTAACTTATATGAATATTAACTTCATAATAATTATTGCAATATGTGTAGACAAATCTAATCAGAAAATTGTGAAATTTTTAATTATAAAAATTAAAATAAGAAATTGACATTTCACGGACAAAATAAATGAAAGTTTTTTATGGAAAGTCATTCATAATTCACTCATGTAGAAAAGCATAACTTAAAAGTAGCAGCACAAAACTAGATAACCACCATTCGCATAAAAAACGAGTCTATTGCATCAAAAATTACTTAAAAAATCAATTACCTGTTGTGGCTAAAAAAAATCACTGAAGAAATAATATATATTTTCTTATTTTCTTATTTTTTATGATTTTAGCAAAAACATGCCCTGCCACACTGTGATAGCACGATCTTCAACTTTGATTTTATAGGGGAAAAAAATAATTTTTTTTGGATGAAACTTTTTTGTTATTATCGTTCAATATACCCTAATATTTCAAAAATTCTAAAAAGAATTGAAAGTTTTTTGCTGATAATGAATGTGGTCCTATCTTAAATCAATCCCTCAAGGTAAAAAAATTCTGTCTATAAAGGTGAAAATTTTTGTAGACCATTGACATGTAGTTCTACTATTATAAGCGAATTCTGTTATAAAATTCTGCCATTATCATCACAAACAATTCGGCTTTTTAAATGAGTGTCTTTTAAAAGAATCTTTGAAATCTTAGAGCTTGATTTGGGGAAGGTTTACACGGGCTAGAGAAATGCAACTTTTTTATAGAATTTTTAGCATATTTACAATTCTGTCAGCGAATTCCGGAAGATTTCGACTTTTCAAATTAGTGTCTATCATTATAATTTTTTAAACATTAGGGCTTGATTAAGAGTAGGTTATACATGCTTTGGAGGAATGAAACTTTTTTGGCATAAAATTCTACCACTATGATCAAAAACATTTCGACTTTTCAAATTAGTGTTTTTTAAAAAGAATTTTTTAAACTTCAGGTGTTGATTGGAGTAGGTTCCATATGCGTTAGAGGTATGAAATTTTGTTTTTGTTCCTTGACATGAAATACTGCCATTATCAGTAAAACTATTTCGACTATTTAAATTAGTGTCTTTTAGCAGGATTTTCAAAACATTAAGATTTAATGTTGGGTCGGTTTCATGTGCGTTATAGAAACTTTTTCGCGTGCTTTTGGCACAGAATTCTGCCGTTATCAACGAAAGCATTTTGTTTTCCCCAAAAACTGTATTTTTGCAGAGTTTTTGAAACCTTTGGGGGTTGATTTATGTTGAGTTCTACATGCGTTATAGGGATGAAACTTTTTTTGGCTTGCATTTGACATAAAATTATGGCATTATAAGGGATGATTTAGGGTAGGTTCTACATGCGTCATAAGGATGCAAATTTTTCAGCGAGCTTTTGGCATACATTATGTCATTTTTCTATTTTTTTATTATTTATCATGCCATTATAATCAGAAACATTTCAACTTTTCAAATTAGTATCTTTGAATAGAATTTTTTGAAGATTATGGTTTGATTTAGAGTACGTTCTACATGCGCCATTAGGATGAAAATTTTTTGGCGCGCTTTTGGCATAAACTTCTGCCACTATCATCAAAAGCATTTCTCCTCTTTAAATAATTGTCTTTTCAAGAAATTTACAGACGGACAGACACCGACGTGAAAACTATTTTTTCTGACTCAGGGGGCCTCAAAACGTCTACATTTCATGGAATCAACGAAAGTCATTTTTCACATAAAACGAATACCTTCTCATTATGATGAGAATATAATAATTCATTATGTTTTTTGCCAATAACATTTGAATTTTAGATTTTTTAAGAAAACTGAAAAAATCATCATGAGAATCTTGTAGGACTATCAAAAAGTAACACTTTTCTTATCGTATCTTCTTTTCATATCATGCTTTAATTGGCTTGAAATATTAATTTTCGCTTTTTTTGGAGATTTTGAAAATGCTGTAGATCTGCCAACTTTCCTTTGTATTGAAAAAAGTTGTGGAAATAATTTGTTTTAATTTTCGAGTACTACGGGCGGCCGTCCATGGAATACATGAATTTTGAAAAAAATGGTCTATAAAAATTTTGACTGTACCCTAACTTCTTGAATTTCTATCCAAAATAGCTGGTTGACGAATTCGATCTTTCTTTTTCGTCCCTGAAGCTGTGTGCCAAAGCACAATTCAGTCCGATTAGTCTTTCCGAAGTTATCCGATATGCAGACGACGACGACGACGACGACGACGATAACGGCGGCGGACGACGGACGACAGACGGACAGACACCGACGTAAAAACTATTTTTTCTGACCCAGCAGGCCTCAAAACGTCGACATTTCATAAATTCTACGAAAGTCATTGTTCACATACAACAAATACCTTCTCATTATGATCATGAGAATCTTGTAAGATTATCAAAAAGTAACACTTTTCTTCTCGTGAATTTTTTTCATCTCATGCTTTAATTGGCTTAAAATATTAATTTTCGCTTTTTTTTTGGGAGATTTTGAAAATGCTGCAGCTCTGTCAATTTTCATTGTATTGAAAAAAGTTGTGAGAATAATTTGTTTTAATTCACGAGTCCTACGGTCAGCCGTCCATAAAATTCATGAATTTTGAAAAAACTGGTCTAGAAAATTTTGAACGTGCCCTGACTTTTTGAATTTCTATCCAAAATAGCTGGTTAACAAACTTGATCTTTCTTTTTCGTCCCTGAAACTGTGTGCCAAAGCACAATCCAATCTGATTAGTCTTTCGAAAGTTATCCGATATACAGACGACAACGACGACGACGACGGACGACGGACGACAGAGGGACAGACACCGACGTAAAAACTATTTTTTCTGAGTCAGGGGGCCTCAAAACGTCGACATTTCATGGAATCCACGAAAGTCATTTTGCACATAAAACCAACGCCTTCTCATTATCATGAGAATGTAATAAGGTTAGCAACCATCGCACGGTCCCATTGGAGAAACTACCATCTAATAATTAAAGCAGCTCCCAGCGGGACCGCGGTAAATCACCCTTATGTCTACTTCTCACAACCGTGAGATGGGTGGTCACAGGACCCAACGAAATCACAACGACAGGCCGGCGATACCCAGTGATAATTTCGCATCTCCGAGAGCACTTATCACAAAGACAATTACTTGTACCGAAAATTTTGGGTACTGTCTTTGCAGCTCCCTTTCAAGGTCTTGATACCTCTTCTCCTCTTCTTTCTCCTTGAAAGTGATGTTGTATTCGGATGGAGCCGAAAATTCGATCACGAATATAGTTTGTTTCTCGAAGTCTTTGAGAATAATGTCAGGCCTCGAGTGTGCAGCGAAGACTGCTGTCCGAAAATCGCAGTCCCAGAAAATTTGGCACATCTCGTTTTGGACAATTGACTTTATCTCCCTTGGAGCGTTCAGCAGGCCAGGGTCGCGGCCAACACCGTAAGAGCGTCAAAGACGGTAATGAAGCACTCCTAGGGCCGCATTATGTCTGTAGATATACGTCGTTCCTGCGGTATATTGTAACGAAGTTTTAGAAATGAAACTAAAAAATGTAAAAGGAACTGGCTGGGATAAGATATATAAGACAAGCTGACATTTGGTAAACATTCAAGCAGACGGTACCGAGGGTTGACAGCCTGCTAGCTCACAACAGAAATCATGACTGGTAAGAGGGCGAACTTAGACACAGTGACTTTGCTACCAACCGCGAGGGTCAGCACGGGACCGATCGCCATGTTGGGCGGGCGGCCATGTTCTGGCGGCCATATTCGAGCGGCCAATGAGACTCTCTGTAGTCCATTAGCCAGACCCAATCAACACGATGGACGAGGTACAGAGACGCGCATTGACGCATCCAGCCCGTTGGACCTCTTCAGTTCCTCCAAGCCAATCAACAGGCGCGACACTGAAATCTCGATGTTTCTGTGGACAGAGGCAAGAAGACGAAGGCGCAGACGAAAAGCTGTTACTGGTGGTTCTAACTGGCTTGACGATGTTACGGGATGCGTCCGGAGAACCGTGAAAGAGGAGATTAAGATTATCCACGAATAGTAAGTAGAGCGAGGAATAATCGGCATGGAACAGGGAGGTAAACTCGAGCTGGCTCGTTGACTACAAGTTACGTAGTCGACATTCCTACTGTCTACTGGTAGCTCCAGCCTCGACAATGAGCTCACGCGCGGAATGGCCGTTCAAAGCCGTGGGGGGTTTCATGTGACGCGTAATATTTAACTGCACTACCCGAGACCCCCTTGTCGCGAGATAAGGTACAGGGAGTTCGGCTCACACAGTTTGACTCTAGTTTAGTTGAGCTGGGCGTCCCAGTGGAGTCAGGACGGAGGCATGCGGCAAAGGACGCCGGGTGGCTTCAGGGCAACACGTGGGTGTCCAGGCAGCCATTTCATAGCATCATGGATTCCTCCAAAATAATCTCCCGCGTCTCTGTCTCCTATTATTTTGATTTGAAGATAATGTATATGTTCTCGCTGATTATATATGAATTAAAGTACTTCTAGTGATATTGATTGTAAATGAACTCTTGGTGTCCTCTCTCGCTCCAATAGTCTTACCCCCTTTTCTCGTGTCTAAAAGTGAGCTGGTCGATTAGGCGCCTGAGATAAATAGAGAATCTAGTTTCGGGGGTAGTTTGCGGTACGAAAGAGTGTGGCCATGAGTGTGATTTACCGCGGTCCTACTGGGAGCCGGTATCATTTTTTAGATGGCAGTTTCTCCCAGTGGGACCCTGCGGTGATTGTTAACCTTATTATATATATATACAATTAAAAACTAAAGGTTAACAACCACCACAAGGTCCCACTGGGAGCAACTGTCATCTAAAAAAAAAAAAAAAAAAAAAAAAAAAAAAAAAAAAAAAAAAAAAAAAATCACATCGGCTCCCAGTAGGACCGCGGTGAATCCCATTCATGGCCACGTCTCACAACCGTGAGGTGGGTGGTCAAGGGACAAAACGAAACCACAACGACCGGCCGGCGAAACTCTCGTGTGTTTTGAGGACACGAAGCGACCCAAGGATGACAGTTTTCTGCATCCATCTCGCAAGTGCCGTGGCATAATTTAATGAAAAATTCGAATCAGTTTAAAAGATATTTAAAAATTTTGAAAAAATTTCAAGAATAATTTAAAACTAAAAACGATTTCAAGAAATGTAAAAACAAAATGTGGATTTTTGATGACTTCGAAAAAAAAGAATTTCAAGAGTTTTGAAAGGTTTCAAGGGAATAAAAAAGTGTTCTTTTGAAGATTCTTGGGAATACTGAAATAAATCTTATTTTGAAAATTTTATTGTAAGATGAAATTGAAAAACATTTTTAAACATTTCAAAAGATTTCCAAAATTGTGGGAAAAGTTTCCGGAAGATTTTAAGGCAATTTTTTCATTATGCAAAATTTTGCAAAAATTGGGAAAAATTTTACTTATTTTTGGAAGATTTAAAAAAAAAAGGTTTTTGGGAATTTTGAAATATTTCAAGAGAATAAAAAAGTTAATGTCAAGATTCCTGGGAAAATTTTAATGATATTCAATTCTGAAAAATTAGTTTTAGGATAAAATTGAAAAAATTGAAAATACTTCGAAAGGTTTCAAAAATTGTCCAAAATGAATTTGGAAGATTCAAAGGCAATTTTGTCATTTTCAGCAGCATTGAAAAAAACATTTTCCCTGGGAACAATTTCAAAAAAATTGAAAACAAAATGTAGATCCTTGAAGTTGCGAAAAAAGTAACTTTTTAAGAGTTTCAAAAGGTTTCCAGAAAATAAAAAAAATTTTGTGTAAAGATTCCTGTGAAAATTGAAACGATTTTCTATTTTGCAAAATTGATTTTAAGACGAAATTGAAAATTATTTTAAGATATTTATAACAAAACAAAATAAATTATTTACTAGCTTCAAGAAATTATATATAAATTTTCATAATTTAGTTCAATTAGGCGTTAATTTTAATTTGTTAATAATCATTATAAATGTCAATAAAAATAAAATTCAATTGAAGTTCACTATTTTCATAGTTTACAATATGTCAATTCTAAAAATTTAATGTTTACTTTGTAGAATTATTATCGGTACTCTGTGAAAATTGTATTTGTATTTAATCATCAAAATAATGTTTTCTTCACTTTTTATTAGTACAGATTAACTTATTGGATATTTGTTATGCTACAAAATATTTTCCCAAGATGAATATATGCAAAAAACGTATTTTAACAATTAAAATGAATCAAATTTGTATTTTCCCCATGCATTTGAATAATTTTCGTCCTAAAAGTATAGCCAGCAACTTCCGCCGAAATCTACTTCCGAAATATTTTTTGGAATATATTTCTCGTATACGTAAACTAAGATTTGTCGACCCCTCGTAATAATCATTTTTCAAATACTTGGTAAATGTAGATCCTCGGTCAATATCTAGATCGCTAGAATCAGATATGATGAATTTTGTATACATTAGCAGTCTTTTTACAGAACCACCAAAAAAACAAGGAGATATTAGGATTCGAGAACCAAGTTCTTCTCATAATCATGCAGAAGTGAGCGCAATGAATATGCATGCCAATAGAGAAATTGGACATCCAGTAGAAAAATATGCCCATCAAAGAGGTAAAGTTGTAGAAGACAATCGACCCATTGCTTTGCATGAAATAGATGATTCGATGACACCAAGTGGATATCAGAGGAGACCAATCATCAGCAATGAAAAAGCTTCAAGGCGAAAAGATATTTCAGATTCTCATGATCAGTTTAGCCAGCAGTCTCAACTTCCAGAAAATTCTTTCCAGGATTATCAGCCAGAGTTAATTAACAATGATGTGAGCCGCTATAATAATCCTTACCCAGACTATAACAGGCGCAACCTCAATGATAATCATAATTCGCATTATTATTTGGATCATTCTGGAGGATCAGGATCTGGCTCACAATATTAATACTTAAAAAAAAACTAATGTAACGCGTCAGCGTTTTCACGTCACGCTCAGTGCTATTGTGAACATATTCTTCTATATAATTCAAACATGTGTGTGTTCTTAATTATGTTTTATGTAATACTTTTTCAAATACATGCATTACTTACTGGCAATATTGTAATGATGGTGTTTTCTTTTCTATCAACTGTGTTCACCATAGTTATGACAAAATTTTGTATTTTTTTTCCCTTCTTTCTATCCTAATTGGAGATAATTCTATACTCACTTATATCAACATTTATGATTTTCGGTTTAACATATTTTTACTAAAAAATCAGTCATTTTTATTGACTATTGAGTTGTTATACATTTGAATGTAAGTTGCAGGTTGATCGATTTAGGAAACATTACATTTTCAAAATATATCTGAATTTCCAACAACAAAGATAAATATTCAACCGAAAATGGAATAGTTAAATTCTTTATTGGGAAAATTTATTTTCAACCAAACATGAAAGCGAGTTGTCACCCAATTAGTTTAAATTTCAACCAAGTTGTTCAATTTTCAACCAAAAAAGTTCATGCCTAACAAAACATTTAATATTTAGTACTTCAACAACAACAAAAAGAGTTAAACTTTTAATCAACAGCAGTCGAATTCAACTAAAAAGAGGCTTATACCTATTCAACCAAAAATTTTAAACCAAAAAATACGAAATTTAAGATAAAAAAAAGAATTTCCAACAAATTAATAGAATCAAATAAGAAAATCCAACTATTTTGTTCAACACTAGTTAATCAGATATTTAATTATATTTTTCTCTTTGGGGAAATGTTCCGCTTCTTTTATTATCCTAATGATGGATTCATTTTATTATTTACAAGATTCTCTACAATCCTATTTGTGTGGTACTGAATAAAATTTAAACTATCATTGTTTATAACAATAATAACTGCATTAATTCTAAATTGATTTTTCAATAAAACTTACTCAAATAGAATTGTAGAGAATCCTTCCAAGAATCAAATGAGGCCTTGATCATTAGGATTGAATAACAATTGTTACTTTTCCCTGAATAGAAAGCAAAAACTAAAACTCTGAATAACAGCTGTTAAATAAACAATTTTAACCTAATTTTTTTTATTTTGAAGTACACTTAGAATCCTCCATCAACATTTTTATAAATAAATAACAGATCAATTTTGCCCATTCCATAAATCATTTTCAAGATAGGCGACTTTTGAGATTTATTGTACGTAGTGTACATCTCGCTTGCTTCAAAGCTCAACTATGTGCTTGAAAGTTTAGGAATTTGCTTAATAATTAATCTTTTTGTTAAAAATTTCTATCTTATGGTAGAAAATTATTCTTGTTTTGTTGAAAATGCAATTTTCTTCATCAAGAGAAGTTTTAGGCTCCGGAAGTTACGGTCATGGCTCCTTCAAGCAACCAATCACGAAGCAACTGGAACGTGTACGTCATCCACTTCTGATCCTTCTATCCTACAAGGTAAGCAAGAGCGGGAAATTTACGCGAGAAAACATCGTTCAACACTGTTCCTTGGAGTCAGGTCTCTAGCCGCGTCACACGAGCCCAAACAAAAGCATTCGACAAGAAATTGACGAACCTCCCTCAGACAACAGAAGACTGGAACTCACTCGAAAACAAGGAGTATCGATAGCTGCACATAAAGATAATCCAACCCATCAACTACTCTCCCAGGACAAAAAAAATATCGAATACCTAAAAAAGTCAAATCTACCAAAACCAATCGGAATAATCATCAAAACTATTCAAATGAACTATCAATTCAAATGCCCCCCATCCGAAATAACCAAATCAGTACAGTTCCTCCATGGTGTATTAACATACCAGAAATCGATTTCATACTTTCACAGTACAGGAAGGAATAACTCCATAACCAACAATGGATCGATCTCTTGGAAAAAAGGCTTTAATTTCACTCTGACTTTCACAGACGGATCCAAGACAGAAACTGGAACTGGCAGTTCTATCTACACCAACAACACAGAGCTCTATTTCAGTTTACCCGAAAAGTGCAGCGTCTTTTCAGCTGAGATATCTGCCCTAGTTAGAGTATATGAGACATGCAAAACCCTTCCCGAAAGCAACCTCTTAATCTGTAGTGACTCTCTCAGTAGCTTTCAACATATAAAAAAAAAACTGTTATGACCTAAGAATTCAAACAATCCATAAACATCACACCGAATGCGAAGAAGATAAGAAAATTATCATTGTCACATGGATTCCCTCTTACCAAGATATCACAGATAACGAACAGGCTGATCTTTTTGCAAAGTTTGCCACCACATTACCAATTAAAGAAGAAAATCTTTCCCTTCCTTTGTCTGATACCAAAAATAATTTCAGCAAGTAATCCAAAACCATTGGAGAATACCTCTTGAATGTTATATAAGCTACTAGCTATTATATAAATTATTGGCCACACAAAATTCACACATAAACATATGCTTGAAAAGTCCAATCCTCCCCAATATGATCAATGCAACGTCACGATCAACATAAAACATCTCATTATTGAGTGCAGAAAATACAGCGATACACGACATAAATTAGGAATACCAGACTCTTTTCAGGAAGCATTAAGACAATTCACGCAAGCCGAAAAAACAGTCAAATTATTCAAAGAAATCAATTTTTTTCTTAAATATAATTAAATAATCTATATTAACCAATTTTTTTAAAACACATTTGCAGCAAAGGCAGCATTGTAGGACCGGTATTCTTCATTATCTACGTGAACGACATCCCTGAAGTCCTCGAAGAAATCTTAAAACTACCCAACAAAGCTCTTGCAATTATTGAGACATGGGCTAAACTCTGGATAACAAAAATAAATATAGCTAAGTGAAAATCATATCATTTCTCGGAAAGAAGGCCGGCCAAACTAGATCCACCAAAAATGTATAATGCACTAGTAGAATGGAAAATCTCTATAAAATATCTAGGAGGTAAACTACATAAACGTCTTACTTGGAAGCAGCATATCCAGGAAAATAAAGGAAAATCCCTCGGGGTCATGACGTGCCTCAATCCTATTATTAATAGACAGTCGAGTCTAAAATCGGAATATGGGATCCTAATCTATGGAATGTTTATCCGACCAATCATAACCTATGTCCGCACAATTTGGGCTGGTGCGTCAAAAAGCAACATTACTTACATTCAGATCATTCGAATGAAATTTCTTAGACGTATCACCAAAACCCCCAGATCACGAAGAACAACAAAATATCTATTGCTAGCGTAGCGCAGGTTTTTTTTCTAGTTTCTTAAATTAAGGATAACTTTTCTTTGTGTCAAAAAACTATCTCCAAGTGTACCAATAATATCTTTATTAGATATAAAATAATCTGAAATATTATCAGATCAGTACATTATCGTACACTACGATTTTACAGAAAATGTAGAATTTTTATTTAAAATAAAAATACGTCATCGGTGGATTCGGTGGACGTGGATTTCTACCATTTGTAGAACCAGTTTGTGGATGATTACCGGAGTTATAATAGACATTTGAAGCTGTATTTGGATTACTTGGTGGAGCTGTTTCTGGAGGAGTGATTATTGAAGGAGCCGGGCGATATTCAAGATGACCTTGAACAAGATGATTTGGAAGAGGTTGTCCAGAGTAACCTGGAAGAAGGTTACTTGGAAGAGTTTGTACATGCTGACCTTGACGAGGTTCTTCAAGTTTCATATTTGGCGTCCTTAAATTGCTTGGTGTCCTTGATGGTCGCTGTGATGATTCTGTAACAAAAATAATTCAGTAATGTACCTATATGTTTTGAAAATGATCTTGAAATAATTCTTTGAAAAATTCAAGTATTTCACAAATTTGGTATCTTTTATTCAAATTATTTTTAATTGAAGCCAA
This sequence comes from Andricus grossulariae, assembly GCA_011634705.1. Lineage (NCBI taxonomy): Eukaryota > Metazoa > Arthropoda > Insecta > Hymenoptera > Cynipidae > Andricus > Andricus grossulariae. The sequence continues at coordinate 21,859,334 of JAABKJ010075445.1, read as the reverse complement.
TATAAATTCCAATTAAGTCGTAAAAATAAAACGTAGCTCTTCACAAATTGCGTATCAAAATGTATTTCAAAATTTGAGTGAAAGTATTTTTATTATACTCACCAATAAAATTAATGTAAATCATAAAGATGACAACAGCACCAACAGTGATGACCCTCATATTATTTTGATTAGAAGAAACCGGGAAAGAAACAACCTCTTTCAAAATCTCGTAATGTCAAATGATGATTTTTTCGAATTTCCTTGGCTGATATAAATACTGGTCTATAATTCATGATTTATGATTCAAGATTTAAATCAACTGGGTCGTAGCAAGCTTACATAACAGTATTTGTTTTTCATATAGTGACTTAAATTTCCAGGAATATAAGTTTTGCAGATTTATCGCTTCGCCATATTTCAACATAAATGTTTTATTGGTACTGAAATATTTATCACCCTCCATGCTTAGTTTGAAGATTGTCTTTTTTTCGTAGATCACTGGGCTTAATAATAAATCCACAATTAATTTGCAACGTTTCGTCAGCTTGGTTTGCTGACCTTTTCAGGCTAAAATCTTATTAAATACCACCGAAATTTAAAGAATAGAAGAACAATTTTCAAAATTCATCAAACAAAATAAAAAAATAAAATGAAAATGCCCTGTCAACAAGGTTGACAGGGCAATGATGTTATCGCGCAAAAAATTTCATGCCAAAAATTAAAAAATTATTACTCAAATATGGTTGAATAATGATTACCCAATAATTTTTATTAACCAACAAATTAAAATTCGTAAATTAAGATTGAGATATAGTCCTAACCAAAATAACTCTGCGCGAAAACAATTATTGGCCCGTCAACCATTCATTCGTCATTTTTGTACGTCATATGAAATTAATAAGAAATTAAGAAGAAATTAAGAAGAAATTATTACCTGAAATGTACAAGTTTTTTTTTTCAAATTTTGTTTGATGAATTTAAAAAATTTTTCTTCTATTGTCTATATCTTGGTGGTATTTAATAAAATTTTAGCCTAAAGAGGTCAGCAAACCAAGCTGACAAAACGTTGCAAAATAATTGTGGATTTATTATTAACCCCAGTGATCAACAAAAATTGATAAATCTTCATAAATTTAATATGAATTATTGAATAATATTGTAACAGAAGGAAAACAATTCAAAGAACTATTTAAATTTTTGGCGGGCAGGGTTGCGGGTTGAGAGGGGGAATATATTCTCGAGGCCAACTGAAGATGACTCTGTTGGCGCAGGAAATATCTAGGCAAAAATATACATTGGGGTCGGACCACCGTGGAGTAAGCCCAGATTGACTGCTGGGAAGCGTCGTCACTCGGGGCCTCGGGACCCCTCCGGAAATTCCACTTCCTCTCACGCACGGGCTGGCAGTCCTTTCGTGCAGGCCCATACCGAGCACTACCCGATAAGTAACAATCTGTTACACAGTTAGCAAAAGTAGAGTATGTATTCTCGAAATTTCAAATGTACAAAATATCAAATTTTCGAAATTTTAATTTCCCGGAATTTCAAATTACCGACGAAATAAAAAAAATCAATAGTTGATATTTTTATGTTTGGATATATTGTGAAAAAATATATTATGAATTATGTCAGAATTAAATTGATATGTATTTTTTAGCGGAATTTGACATTTTTGAATTTTGAAAAGTCGGTTTTTAAAATTTCGGTAATTTTATAAATTCGAAAATATAATATTTCGCAAATTTTAAATTTCGGACTGGTTAGGTTTTTCGAGTATTCGCATCCTTCTACTTGCCACGCTGTGCGACGCGAGACACAGACAACTGTCGCGCGACAAAAGTCTAGGTGTGGAACCACCTTTAGGTAATTTCTTGTCGAATTATCGGTTTGCAATTGTTCATTGCAATACGCAAAGTTCAAACTTTCAAACCTTTTTTGAATTCTGAATCTTTCTATCTAACGTTCATTAACAAGGTTACATTAGCAAAACAACCTATCAGAATTTCTGTTACATATCTTGTAAGAAAACTAACCAAAAAGCTTGAAGACTTACGAGACCTAGGAAAATTTATTTCTGGAAAATTCGTTACCAAGATTCAAAAACCCAAATAAATTTTCTAACATCAAATTTCACCTTTATCAATTTCTCGCCGAGTTTCTGTTGCGTAAGTTGTAAAAAAAAAAATTTAACACTCGCGAAACAAAGAACACATTCTTCCTGAAAATTTTTTTAACAAGACTTGAAAAACAAAACCTATTTTCTAACAACAAAAGCCACCCTTTTCGATTCCTTTTACAATTTTTGTTACGTTAATTGTAATAAAACTAACTAAATTTCTCAAAATTTTCGAAACCTAGCATACTTTCTTTCACGAAAATTAGTAAGCAAGCATAACATGAGATAAGAACTTTACCAACGAAAAAAGTTTCTCTTCTCGATTCCTCAGAGAGTTTCTGTTATATAACTTTTAACAAAACTAACAAAAAAACTGAACATTTACGAAAACTATCAAAATGTCTTTCTAAAGAATTCGCTAATAAGATTTAAAAAACAAAACTCATTTCCTAACATCAAAAGTCACCCTTTTCGGCTCATTTCAGAATTTCTGTTACATAACTTCTAACAAACGTTACAAAAAATCTCAACCTTTGCGAAACCTAGCCAACTTTGTTCCTTAAAAATTTGTCCCGAAAATAAAGAAATAAAAAGACATATTTACTAACAACGTAAGTCACCCTTTCCCATTCCTATGAGAATTTTTGTTTCCTAACTTGTAACAGAGCTAACAAAAAACTGAATATTCGCGAAAACCAGAAAACTTGCTTTCTGTAAAATTTACAAGCAAGTCCGAAATAAGATAACAACTTCAACAACAACAAAAGTTACTGTTTTTGGTTTCTCTCAGAATTTCTATCACAAAACTTGTAACAAAAGCAATAAAAAACCTGAAAATTCGAAAATCCCAGAAAACTTGCTCTTTTGAAAATCTTTAAGCAAGCTCAACATGAGATAACACCTTCAACAACAACAAAAGTTACTGTTTTTGACTCCTCTCAGAATTTATATTTTCCATAACTTGTAACAAAAGCAATGAAAACCCCAAAAATTCGAGAAACTCAGAAAACTTTCTTTCTTGAAAATTTTTTACGAAAATTTAAATGATAAAGCACATTTTTCAACAAAAAAGTGACCCTTCGTGATTGTTTTAAGAATTTCTTTTACATAAATTGTGAAAAAATATATATATAAAAAACTGAACATTCACGAAACCTAACAAAATTTCTTTTTTGCAAATTTTTACCAATATTTAAAAAGCTTAACACATTTTCTAACTAAAAAAATCACATTTTTCAATTCCTTGCAGAATTTCTGTTACATAACTCGTAACAAAACTAACAAAAAGTCTTAATATTTGCGAAACCTATCAAACTTTTATTCTTGAAAATTTGTTACATAAATTTGAATAATAAAAAGAATTTTCTGGAAACTGAAGTCACCCTTTTTAATTCCTATCAGAATTTCTGATACATAACTTGTGACAAAGCTAACAAAAAAAATGAACGTTTACGAAACCTAGCAAAATTTCTGTCTGGAGAATTCGTTTTCAACATTTGAAAAACAAAATACCTTTACTATCAAAAAAATTCCTCTGTTCGATTTCTCGCAGAGTTTCTGTGACATAACTTGCAACAAAACAAACAAAAAATTGCAACACTCGCGAAACCCAGAAAATTTTCTCTCTTGAAAATTTGTTATGCAAATTCAAATAATAGTACTCATTTTCTAAAAACAAAAGTCACTCCTTTTGATTTGTCTCAGAATTTCTGTTACATAATTAGTAACCAAACTAACAAAAAGTCTCAAAATTTTCGAAAACGAGAAAAATTGCTTTCTTGAAAATTTACAAGCAAGCCCAACGTAAGATAACACCTTGAACAGCAAAGAAAGTTATTGTTTTCGGTTTCTCGCAAAACTTCTGTCACGTGACTTGCAACAAAACAAAGTATCGAAATTTGCGAAAACGAGAAGACTTGCTTTTCTGAAAATCTTTAAGCAAGCCCAACATAAGATAACACCTTTACTAACAGAAAAGTTACTGTTTTTGGTTTCTCTCAACATTTTTATTACATGACTTGCAACAAAACTAACAAAAGGTCTTAAAATTTTCGTTATCTTGCGTTACGCTTGTTTCGAAATTTTCAAGAAGGAAAGTTTCTAGGTTTCCCAAATGTTGAGATTTTTTGTTAGTTTCTGGGTTTCGCGAGTCTTAAATATTTTTTGTTATTTTTGTTATAGGGTATGTAATAGAGGTTATAAGGGGGACATACCATCTCACATGCGGCAAGTCTCTCTGCGGCAAGTCACAACTGCGGCATCTCTACCTAGCGGTATCTCTCCCTCATGGCATTTCTCTCATTGAAATCCATATTTTTGCGGCATCTCACATCGCATCCCTGTGACTGGGAAAAGAAATAATGTTGGTCAAACCCCTACCCCTTTTCCAACGTCTCGTGGGGGGGGGGCGAAGGCACCCCTGTGACGGAGAATGAAAGATGAACGGTTGACCAAACAGGTGTATAAAGGTAAAGTAAATGGCAGAATGCCCAGAGGTAGACCGCCCAAAGAATGGTTAGAATCTGTGAATGAGACATTAATCCGAAGAGACATAAGAAGCCATAGAAACACGAGAGCTTGCACGAAAAAATGCATAGACGTGAATGAAGCTAGAGTAGTATGCCAGGACATAAAAGTTTGGCGACAAATAGTTTATAAAAAGAATGTGAGTAGACTGAATGACGCCTGAAACAAAAACCTTGGATACTAATGGGCTCAAATGGGGAACCACACATAACAATTTTGTGGGGCTCTCCACGTGGGATGATTGCTAGAGAGATTGATCAGCAACCTGGGTCGGAGCAATGTTGCGGAACGAACGTGTTATTTAAATAAATAACGCGAGAATTCTAGATAAATCCAAAATATCTATACCTTACACCTATATACCTATCTACCCTATACCTATATACCCATCTACACATTACTACTTTCCAACCGAGCAATTCAGGCCTACCCTGAAAGGGAAACGGCCTAATGATATAATAATAATAATATTCGAACCTACATTTTTGCCAATATATGCTCCGAAAATTTAAATTCACATCTATTTCCTTTCGTCTGTGTATCTAAAAATTTGAAGGCGAATAATGTTATCATTGTTTGATTACATTATGAATAACAAATTTTAGAAACATATAAAAGATTTTCATACATTTTTTTGAAAAAAGTCTTTTCTATTTAATTTGTATCAATGTAGCTCTTTATTAATACTCACTTTTAGAAAATTGTGAACCCTTAACATTTAGCTCTGTTATAAATAATTGAAGTTACCAAATGAAAAATTTTAATCTCTCTTCTCGTAAATCAGTTACATTCCTATGTATCAGAATAGTTTATTTGTTACTAGCAACTTAAATTAACAAATAGTCAATTTGCATCCTATTTTTGGCGAAAAAAATTCGTTCCAATCTAATATTTTACATTCTCAGACATGTTGCACTCCAGAACATTGTTAAACCTTAAGATTTGGGATTTACATAATTAACTTGAGTTAATAATTAAAAAATCTTTATTTATTTTCAACTGAACAAATGATTGATCATCTTAAATGTATCAAAATAGCCTAATCAGGCTTAATAGAATCCAGAAAATTGTGGATTTTAGTAAGTCTGACAATCTATTTATTTTGAATTTCAACAATTTTCTGGAGATTAGTAAGTCCGAGAAACCTATTTGATAGATATTAGATGAAGAATGATTTTTTAACAGCGAAAAATGTATGAAAATGTGCTGTTTGCTTACTTAAATCGTATCTGAGAAGGCTAAACGTTACGTGTTAACAATATTTTATAGTTTAGTATATTTGGTATACAGATCATTGTGAACTGCTAACAATATTTTGCATCAGAATAGGTCTGATAAGCTATTACAGTACATATAAGGTAAACACAAATTTTTTCCTTGTAAAAAAAGGATGGAAATTTTCTATTCGGCAAGTTAAATTATTTACAAGAAAGATAAACGTCATATGCTAACAATATTCAATATATTGTTAAGTCCGTTAGGCTACGTCGATACATATTAGAGAGCCAATTCTGTGCACAGTGGACGTCCGGGACTTTTTTTAGCGAAAGAAGCATGCAAATTTTTTATTTGTATTTTTACATTATTTATAACAAATGTGGAAGTTGAGTGTTGGCAATATTCTACAATTTAGTAAGCCTAATAGCTATTTCGATATATAAAATGTAAAGACATTTTTTGTCCAACGTGCACGATAAACGCGACTTCCGTGCTTGTAGAGCCAGCGGAAAATGTGAAATGGCCGCCCGACGACGATGACGCATGCGCACTTCGAGATTGCCCGTATCAGCGGGCATACTTGTTTATCCTGCACTAGGGCAAAAAATATAGTGTGCACTTTCCACACAAAAAACCTTCTATTTATTAACTTAAATTGTTTATAATTGAGCTAAATTTTCAGTGTTAACAATTTTCTGTATTTCAGTAAGTTCAAGGACGTTTTTTGATACATATTAGAAGAATGAGAATTTTTTTTCGTGAAAAAAGTATGGAGTCGTATTACATGTTTTTTAAATTTGTTCATAATGATAAAATTATACAATCAGCAAGTTATTTGTGTTCTTTGTATGCTCAAGTTGTAGTTAGAGTTGATTGCCAATATATGTAAGTTTTAAAGCAGAGAAAACAAACTTCTTTCTGGGTTATGGAGGGGGCAAGAAAATGAAAAAAGGCATTTTTATCGTAAGCCGATCGACTTCTTCAACAACAACAAAATTGTCTCATTGATTTTTACAACATGTATTTTGTTTATTAATATCAGCAGAGCAAAACGAATTAACCCACAGTATTTCGAAATTGAGATTATTAGGCAGACAATTCCGAAAAAATTAAACTAGATACAACTGGATTCGAACCCGAAAGCGAAATATTTCTATCGCGTCAATTGTTTGAGAAAATTAAGGACAAACGCGTTTTTGGCTATTTTTAAAAAAACAACGTAAGTGGCGAACTTGATGTTCGAGAGAAATTTGCATGAGCTTAAACTGAAAGCTCAGGCTTGTACATTAAGACGATTGTATTGAGAAAAAATGTTCCTCTTTCTATCTTGAGCCATAACAGTGTTTTGCTGCGGGCACGCTCGCTTACTTCTCCTCACCACATGGTTACGCCTTCAATTTGAGCCTTATGAAAAGTCTATGAGAGGTCAGGTTCGCGAATTACGTACTTTCAAACAATGTCCAAAGAACATTCATTTCTTGAGAAACGTACTTCTCTATTTTTTCAGAAGTGCTTGATTTTTTTTATCAAACCTTTTTCTCCTTCATGAATAGAAATATCAAATCAATCATACATTCAAATGTCTCAAATCCAGATATCGGCTATATTCAAAAATTCGTGTATCGCAATGTGAAATTTTTGGAACATATGTTAGCATTACGTCCAGTTTATCGGTACACATACAGATTGAGTGTAATGTAGGTGAAAACCATACCTTTTTTGATTACCTAGTTTTCTTTAATTGATGAATCATTTTGAATGAAAATGTGTAAAATAATTTAACAATATATACCAGTCTAAGTTGTGTTTGATTAATATCATCTTTAAAATTATAGAAATGAATCTATTTCTTGTTGCAGAATTAAGTACGCAGTCCCACGATCCCGGCTCCAGATCCAGTACATCTGAGGATGCCGGTCCTTCTGGTCGTACCTTAGGTACGTATGTTTTGAACATTTGTTTGTTATGATAAAATTATACAATTAACCAATTATTTGTCTTGTTTGGATGCTCAAGTTCTAATCAGAGTTGATTGCAAATATATAATTGAAAACTAAAGGTTAACAACCACCGCAGGGTCCCACTGGGAGCAACTGTCATCTAAAAAATGACATCGTAGAATGTTTTTGAAACTTTTTCTAGAAACGTGTAGAAAAGTTGCTTAGACAAATTTGGCTCTTACAATTGCGCCACATTATTTTTGTGACAGCTGTGGAATGGTTTTGACGTCGTCGGCCACTTTATCCTAAAGTTCAAGAAGTTTCTAGACTGCAGAATGTTTTTCGCGAGTTAAATGCGTATTAAAAGAACACAGGAATTTTTAGTTAAAGACTTATCTATAAGGAAGCAATAAATCAATTTTTTATATAGACAGAACGGGATGTCATACATAGCCCTGTACCAAATTTTTGGGAGACTTTTGCGCAATATGGTCAAATATTGCATCATATGATGCAAGCAAATTCTGGAAGATTCTACATTATAATCGATACGTTTAGGATATAATTTTTTTGCAACGCAAAATGCAATGCCTCATGAAAATCACCTTAAATTTGTTTACCAAAAAAAGTGCGCTGTAGAATTTGATGACGTCATTCGGAATATTCTAGAAACTAAGCTTAGACGGTCAGTGCATCAAATGTTTTCTAAAATGGAAACTTTTAAACACGTCTGGATTTTATCTCGAGTCCTCGCACGCTCGCTAGTTGACACCAGAATTAAGCGATAAGAATTCTGAGCACATAACCTACCATAAGAAATGCTTTATTCTTTTGACATAGATACTCTCCTGCCTATATTATTCGATTGGCTTAAAATATGTTTTAATTTAAATGTTTTGTCTTCCTCTTTATCCTTGAGTTCTAGAAGATTCTGCATTATAATCAACACGTTTGGGTTATAAAATTTTTTTTGCAGCGCAAAATGTAATGCGTCATGAAAATAACCTTGAACTTGCTTACCAAAAAAAATGGTGCAGTTTAATTTGATGCCGTCATCAAGAATGTTCTAGAAGAATGTTTTTCACGAATTATTTGCGCATTGAGTAAATAATTAAATAAGGAGAGGATTTTAAGTTAAATATGTTATCTATAAGGAAGCAATAAATTAAATTTAGCTAGCCAAAAGACGATGTCATACATAGCCCTCCGTATCAAATTTCATCTGTATGTTTGTATACCTGCACCTTTTTGCGCACTAAATAAATATTTTATCTGTAAGGAAGCAATAAATCATCCTTGAAATAGCTATATGAAGCAGCACAAATTGCCAGGACAAAGCAAAATATAACCTTGAAAGTATTCACGCGACATGCTTGAGATAAGAAATAACCTTGAAGCTGTTTGTATGAATTAAGAATTGCGCAATATTATTTTGTGGCTTCATAAGGACCCATCGAGAATGTTCTAGAAGCTTAGCACAGACATGAACCACTTTTCTAGAAAAATTTAGCACTGACACGAACCATTACAGCTAGAATCTTCTCGATGTCGATAAGGTAGGAATCTTGAGTAGAACCCGCCTAGGTCATCTACTTTAATAAATATTTAAACAGTTGTTATAAACAAACTCAGAGTTTGTCTATTTTTCAAAGAATAGGCTCAATTAAAAAAAAATTAACGAAGAATATCTTTGTGATGACTCTTTTCTATGCTGCTTTGAAAATTTCCAAGAGTTATTATTTTAACAATTTTTATAAACAAATTTGTAGTTTGTCCATTTTTCAACAAATAGGATCAATTTGTTCAAAAAATTAACTGAGAATATCTTTGCGATGACTCATTCCTATGTTGCTTTGCAAATTCCTAAGAATTATGATTTAAACCATTTTTGTAAGGAAATTCAGAGTTATCTATTTTTTAACGAATAGACTTTATTTGTTTACGGAATCAACTAAGAATGTCTTTTAGATGAGTTTTTTTCATGGCGTTTTGCAAATTTCCAAAAATTATTTATTTAAAACTAAGATTTTATTTTATAATAAATTTTGTTTTTTTAACGAATAGGCTCAATGTTTTTACAGAATTAACTGAGAATGTCTTTTCGGGGACTCTTTTCTATAGTGCTTTACAAATTCCCAATAATTATGATTTCTTTAACCAAGTTTTGTGAGGAAATTCGGAGTTTTCTATTTTTTAACGAATAGACTTAACTTGTTCACGGAATCAACTAAGAATTTCTTTTCGTTGACTTTTTTTCATGATGTATCGCAAATTCCCAAGAATTATTAATTATTCAAAACTAAGCTTTCTTTATAACAAATTTTGTTTTTCAATGAAAAGGCTTAATTTTTTTTAACGGAATCAACTAAGAATGCTTTTCAGTTGACTTTTTGATATTATACTTTGCAAATGTACAACAATCATTAATTATTTGAACAATTTTCATAAACAAATACAGATTTTGGGTATTTTTCAACCAATAGGATCAATTTTTTTACATAATTATCTAAAAATATCTTTCCGACCACTTTTTTCTATGATGCTTAGCAAATTTCAAATATTCGTTAATTATATTATAAAATAAAATGATATTGTTCTTTTTCAAGATTTTTTGAAATTATTTTTCACATGCAATTAATTTTTGCCTAATTTTTACTGTGATGTAATATTAAAACATTTTAATGAATTCGTCCTGTTTTTCTTTCTTCAATTTTTTCAAAATTTAGAAAGCTTTCAAGCAAATTAAAAAAAAAATACAATTTCAACTACAAGTTCGAACTTTTCTTATTATAATTATAAATAATGGAAAATTATAAATATTCAACAATGCATTTCATTTTTATTTTAGTTACATTTTAGACGTCTATGACTTTTTTCAAATTTAAACTATTTTTGAAATCTTAAACAATTCAAAATGATTTCATCTTGAGATAATTATTTTGAAAGTAAAAATTACAATTTTAATTGATATTTTGGCTCATTTATTAATATTTATTTGCAAATTTATATAACCTCAAATTTATGAATATTTAGAAATTCTTTTTATTTTTATTTTAGTTACATTTTTGACGACTAAGACTTGCTTCAAATTTAAACTGTTTTTGAAATATTACGCAATAAAAAATATGATTTAATTCTGGGCTAATGATTTTTAAAGACAAAATGAAAATTTTAATTACTATTAGGCTCTTTTCTTAAGCTTTCTTTTTAAAATTATACAGCCTTACTTTTTGCAAAAAGAATTTTTTTAATGAGAATAATAAACAGTACAGTTTATGAACATTTACAAATTTGTTTTATTGTACTTTGATTTATATTTAAAAGACGATTACATCCTTATAATTTTAACTAACAATAAAAACTCATGAAATTTTATTATTTTATTTTATTTCGCTTTCAGTTACATTTTCAAAGAATATAACGTCCTTCTAATTGTAACTATTATTGAAATATTAAGCAATTGAAAATGTAAATTTATCGTAGCAATTTTGATTAGAAAACATTAAAATTTGAATTATTTTTGGAATTGAAAGAAGTTTAGAAAATTTAAAAAATGTGTTTACCCTTGGCTCATTTATCTTTAAAGAAAACGGAGTCAACTAAGAAGGAGATCGGAGTATGCTAAATCATTTCAAAATTTACTTTTTACAACTAACATTTTTGACTTTTGGAACTAACCATTTCCATTTGCAACTAACCGACTTAGTTACAACTAACCGTTAGAATAGACCCTGCTCTGTTTAAACGTACAAAATCAACATAATACAGTAGCCTCCGGTTGAGCACCGCAACGCCCCACCCAGTTTCGAGCTCGATTTCGAGCGCCTTACAAAGGGAAGGGTCAGTTGAGCCGTCAGGTATGGCACGGTACCCTGAAATAGTCTTAAGCCAATGGTTTGTTTTAGACCCATTCATAATTATTATCAAATATCATTTGACTTTTGACGCCTATTTTTCAAAAATCACCAATTTTTTATTCAAAATTTAATAGTTTTTTACTTAATTTAGATATTTAAGTTTTCTTTTCAGAATCTTGTGAGTTCTATCGTCATCCTTTGCAATCCTTTGAAAAAAAATGGAAACGTTTCATAATTACCAATGTGGAAACGTTTCGTTTAAAAATATAAAAAGTCTCGTCAGGAGAATTTTTTTCTCATAAAATCAAATTATCGCATTTTTCTCAGACACAGCGAAAGATAGATTCAAACAAATTTCAACAAAACAGTTTTCACATCATAAAAAGTTCTAAAAAAAGTGCCTATCGCTATTTTGCGTCATATCTTGCATCGTTTACGAGAAAAATTCGTAAATTATATTTTCAGAATAAGTCCTCCTAACTGAAACAATGGTCTGGCTCGCATAAAGCTAATAAGACGCCTTCCTTGAGCAGGAACTTTATAAAAATATTGCAAAAAAAAAAGGTGGACTTCTCAAAAAATCTTGTTTTGATATTTTCAAAATTCAAAGAAAATATACAGCAGATTTCCTGCGAAACGCCACTGTTTTTATTTATTGCAATATTTAACAAAGAATTTCTGCCAATATGTCAAAATTCAAATATCCGTAGCTTTGTAGAAAAATTTGTTTTCCCAAATGGGGAGTGTACGTGTCTCCTAATTTCCTGTGAAAAACAACATATATATTTCGTCGCTTGAAGATTGAATTGAAGTATAGAACTAAAATTATTTATCGGCAAGCAGGATCTAATCTTATTTTTGAAATATTTTGTTTGTGTGATGAACTTTATGCAAAAATAGTTTTATTAAATGTAAAAGAAATTCTCTGCAAATTCTGTGATATAGAGTTAACAGTAGTGTAAATTAACAATGTTTTGCAGGTTATAAATTTAAAATGCTTGATTACATTACATAAATTCGAATATAATTTATAAGTTTGAAAACACTTTTAAATAAAAAAATAAAATACTACGTAAATGAGGTTTATTGGGAATTTGAAATAATGTATTAAAAATTGTATAAAGAAACAAGTAACGGCCAGATAACGTGTCATTTTTCTTCAAGTAGCAGAGTAACGGTAACGCACAATCACTGCTAATTATAGTTTTTTGTTCGCAATTTCGAACCTGCAGATTAATTTTTTGAAACTTTTTGAGATGCATATATTTTAATATAAAAATGTGTCTATTCACATGAAAAAAGTCTCTTGATTCAAGCCCAGAAGTAGACTTGCCTTAAAGTGTAATCTGAACTAGCCCCGATAAAGAAGGACAGACTTATGCCCTATATACGAAGACAAGGTTCGCTGGAAATAAGCTGTGATATAAACTATAGACTTTTTTTGTAATATTGAAATGTCATCCTTCCCAAAAACTTTTAGTGAGATTTGATTGATTTCTCTTAGTGAACTTGACAGATTTACGATTTTGTGTATACAGAATGCTCGGGGTTTGTATGGACATCCCCTGAATATTGAAGTAAGGAAATAAACATTTCCTAAAAACCGAAACTGCGAGAGATTTTTCGATCAAACGATTAGGGTAAAAATTCACTTAAAAACCAGTGCAGGATGTGTCCACTATTAGGAAAAATTTGTCTGCCTGGAGATGCTTCTCACAGTAATTTCAAAGTGATTTCTGACCCCAATGCTTTCATAAAAAACATCTCCCTTCATTTTGGTTGTTAGGAAATGTCGATTTTCATGCTTGAATCTTTAAGCCTTCAAGGGATGCTAAAGCAGCCCTTAGAATAAGTTGAGCGATTTTTTTTTCGCTGAGGAATGTTTTTCAAATTTACTCTCAACTGATTTCTGACCTTAATAATTTAATCATAAAATTTCCTGCGGTTTTGGTTTTTACGGAATGTCAATTGCCTTGCTTGAATGTTTAGACTTCCAAGGAATCAGAACAATTTCCAGCTTTCCTTTAGAATTAATTTACCTTAACCATTTTCCGAGAAACTCATTTCTCAAAATGAATACTCATGTCATTTCATAATGGGTGATGATGCTAGTTTCTATCACGGTTACATTATTCTTATAGAAATATTGTCAGACTTAAGGTTTATAATATTACGGTTCACATTTTGTCTTTCAAAAATGAATGGTTTTATGGGGGTTGTGAAAAGTTTCTATTGGGACGACTGCTCATTACCATTGACAGTGAGCCGGGAAGCAGTGTATGACGGTAAATAGGATGAATGGAGAACTGAGACGGTTCACAGAAAGGAAGTAAATATGCCGAATAGAGCCTCGTGGTTAAGAGGGCTGGAGAAACTCGTGGGAATTCTGAGTTGAGTGTGCGAGAGAGACAGAAATATGATCAGCACGCCTGAAAAGGTGGAGCTTGTTCGTGAAAAAAAAATTTTCGACAGCCAATCAGCGTAGGAATATTTTCAGGAAAAAAAGGGTACATCGGAAAAAAAGTATGAAAGAAATCGATGCACCCGAATTGGGCACACGGTCAGTGTTTGACCTGCTAGCCGGTGGACCCTCTAAAATTTTGGCAAGAATTGGGCACAGGACCAGAGAACAATGAAGCCTAACCCTGCCTAAGCTACTCCTCTCACTGTCACTTATTTCTCCACTTTTATGTCAACACCAATTATGTTTCTAATTTGCCAAAACATTCTGTACACTATGATTGGCGACGCAATGACGCGCCATTCTAAAATCCCTTGATTTAATAACAATACAATTTGTAAAATGTAGACTAAAGAAGGACAGAATACAAACTATGTTGAAAACTATATTCAGTGAAAAGGGAAAAGTGCTTATTATAATGATTAATTACAAATTGAGTCAGGGTCTTTTATTAAAATCCACAGAAGAGCAGCACTGGCGTTGTGTTAACAGAAAGTGCTTAACAAGTGTGTACACTGTAGGACAGGATCTAGTTTTTTTCTAGAAAATGTGGTGAACATAATCGCGACCCTAACAGTGAAAAAGTGATAATCCAACAGAGAGTTAGTTATACTGCTAACAGAAAAATAGAAGGAAATTTGTGTGAAAGGCCATCAAAACTGATTCACCGAGAATTGGATAAAAGGTCTCTTCAAGTCCTGACTAGAAGAGATGTAAAATGTATGTATGTATGTATGTATGTATGTCTGTCTGTCTGTGAGCACGATAACTTTCGAAAGAATTGACCTATTGGATTAGCCTTTGGTATACTCTTTTAGTCTCGTAAACGAAAGGTCAAGTTCGTTAGCCAGCCATTTTGGATAAAAATTTAAAATCCAAAAGAGGAAATGAAAATTAACATTTCCAGCCAAACAACGTACGACACGAAAAAAAAGTCAAGGCAAAAAAAGTGTTTCTTTTTGCACGCCCTACAGAATTATCATAACGACTTTGACGAATTACGATTTGAAAATGTTGCGTAAAAAAAAATTAGATCTTGGTTCCATGACTAGAGGTAGGCCGTGAATTGGCAGATGGGAACATATTAACTCCTATCTAATATAACGCTGCTGAAGGCTGGTGACCTTCTCAGCATAAAACATCAACCAATTGTATACACACGGTGAACCTAAAAGTCGAGTTTCAGGTGACGAATAGAGAGTGGGTGTTTGGAATGCTAGAGGAGTGAATGATCTTCAGATAAGAAAACTACAAAAAACTATGGACGTAAGGAAACTAGATGTTTTAAGTGTACCTGACACGAAGAAAAAGGGTTGTAAAGTAAATGGCGGTACGCTCAGAGGCAGACCGCCGAAAGAATGGTTAGAATTTGTGAATGAGACATTAATCCGAAGAGCCATAAGAAGCCATAGAAACATGAGAGCTTGCATAAAAAAATGCATAGACGTGCAGCAAGCTAGAGTAGTATGCCAAGACAGAAAAGTGTAGCGACAAATAGTTTATAAAAACAATGTGAGTAGAGTGAATGACGCCTGAAATAAAAGACCTTGGATACTAATGGGCTTCAGTGAGGAACCTCACATAACAACCTGGTGAAGCTTTTCACTTGGGGTGATGGCTAGAGAGATTGATCAGCAACCTGGGTCGGAGCAGTGTTGCGGAACGAACTTGTTATTTAAATAAATAACACGAAAATTCTAGATCAATCTAAAAAATCTATACCTCCTTGCCAACACTACTATTTTCCAACCGAGCGAGTCACGCCTACCCAAAAAAGGAAATGGCTTAATGGTCACATAATAATAATAATAATAATACTCTTTGTTCTCACTTTAGAATGAGAAGCAAATATCATTCATGGAAATGGTGGAAAGCTGGGGAAAAAGGCCTCTTTCAAGGTACTGCCCGGAGTAATTTGTATTATTTTGAAAGTTACTTTTTTAAATAAAAAGAAGTTTTCAAAAGGCAATCAGGATTAATACCTAGTTTGGGCAATTAGTATTTTGATATTCTAAAACTTCACTGATGTTCCCTTGTAAATGCAAATGCTTTTGACGTTTCCCTCAATCAATTATGAATTTTCATGATTTAAATATTTAGATTTAAGGTTTCATCTGCTGACCGCAGATTATATTACTCATAAAATGCTTACACTTTGTCCACAGCCGTGGACTCTTCATCAACATCTTTTTCCTCAGCGACAATTGAAATCCCATCTCTTTCTGTATCGCCAATGATTTATTTTCTATTGCCATCATACTGTAGGTAATAAGCTTTGGCAATTTAACTGCAACTAGTCGGACTTCAGGACCGTTTAATTTAAAATTATTTTGAAAGTATCCAAGTCTGGTGTCAATTGACTTTGTGCTGTACGAAATCCACTGTGGATTTTTCGTAAGAATCGTCGATATCATCCGCGGATGAAACTGATGTGCTCTCAAGTATCGTATCCTAGTGCGAAGATCATCCAAATCCACGTTGAAAATAAAAGGATTTTTTGTAATAAAAGCACCGAGTTCATTAGCCGGGACTCCGGAATCATGCAAAAACTGAATGTAAGGTTTGACATCTTTTTCAAAATCAAGACTGACCAATTTTTTTGCGATTTCTGCCTTTTTCTCAACTTTCCACAACTCCACTCCAAGTTTCACGAACTCCTGAATCGTGGGATTTTTGTCGGCGAAACTAGCGATATTAAAACTTGGAACAGGATTGGTACCAAGGTCAGACAAATCTTCTGTACTGGGATCCAAGGCTTTTGGTAATTTCGGAGTAAAACCATGAAGAGACTCGTCAGAGTCAAAATCTTCTCTGTGAATTTCGAAACGAGAATCAAATTCGTCATCCTCTTTCTCGGTTTCGTGTTTTGGAATTGGAGCTAAACGGTTTACGACACTTGGCTCTGAAATAATCCTGAGCACAGGTTTTTCTTCTTCATTGTTGAGAGCACTTACACTTTGTGTTTGTTTGTATATTATTTGTTTTTCAACTGGTAAAACACGACTTGAGCATTGTCGAAAGATAACCTCACTTTTCAGTCCATGTTCCAGAATCAATTTTCGCCCAAGATGCACAAAAACTGGATATTTAAACAGAATCATTTTTAGCAAAACATTGAGCTTCAGAGTTAAACTTTCACCTGGACCATAATCCTGAAGTTTTTGGTGGAAACGAAGGTTATAAATTGTACGAAATCCCGAAACTGGGAAGGACGTTCCGAAAACGCCGAAAACATGGAAAAACACAAGGGGAACATAACCTATCAAATTTGACGATTGTGGCATGGAAAAAAATACGTTTATCGTGTAGGTAGGTAAATGAAATACGTAGTGATTTTACACAAATTTGGTAAAATCTCTACGTATATCGGCTTATCGCAGTTTATCGTAGAGACTATATCGTAGGGATTTTACCAAATTTTTTGAAATTTACTACAATTCACCATTTTTGTAACAATTTTACAGTTTTTCGTAAAATTACGTGAAAGCAGTCAATATACACGTTATATATTTTAGAGCAGAAATTACTTATTATAAAAAACAGTAATATATAAATATTTTTGTATGTATAGATAACCTTAGAAATTATATATTGTGTCTCCAAATATTGATTGCCTGCTTCTGTGTTATAATAAACCTTAATATTTCGAAAACAATACACGAATCATTTTGCGAAAAGAATGACAAAATTATCATGCATTTAAATAAATTATAATATCTATTTTTGAAAATAAAACAATGGACTGTATGGAAATTTCTAAAGAAAGTGCTGAATAATTGATCTCACAAAAAAAAACAAGGCGTAACAATTGAAAAAATTTGGATTCAGAATTTAAACGTTCAACATTTTGTTGTTTCAAACTTAAATTGTTAAAAATTGTACAATTTTAGATTAGAATCCTTTATAGCTAAATAATTATAAAATAGCAAATGTTAAAATTGAAATTATTTCATGGTAATGAAATTCAAAACTGTTTGATTTTGATTATTATTATTATGCCATTAAGCCGTTTCCCTTTCGGGGTAGACGTGAATTGCTCGCAGTAGCAATGTGTGGATGGGTATATAGGTGAGGGGTAGATAGGTATATAGGTGTAAGGTATAGATATTTTAGATTGATCTAGAATTCTCGTGTTATTTATTTAAATAACACTAAATTTAATTTCATGTTGTGCATTCTTGCTTCCATTACATGTATACTAAATCTAGTACAGATTTTTCTAACAGTTTAGGTAATCCACGTGTAATCTAACGCAATTCACTCACAATCCTAGGGGATGGGTATAATGCAGAATAATCCTGTGAAATATGGAGAAATCTCAGGTAATCCAGGGTAATCCGATGTAATCAGTCGTAATCCACCTCCGCTGAGCCGCATTTTTAGGAGTCATTTCCCCACGAGTATTACAGTATAAGACAATTCTCACAAAATTGAAAAAATTCGAAGCAACATTATTCTTGAAATTACACGTGTTATTATTATTGACGGGCGTAACCTGTAACTGGCAATTAATTATGTGCAATCGATCTGATATGAAGAATTATAATTGCAGAGCACAAATAACAATAAAGAATAAGAAGGTGTATTTCTGCACTATATGAACGGAAGATAGTGTACACACTCTGGTCTATACGTATGATCCACTATTACTTTTCTAGCAAGAGAAGAGACAGCAACTACGTAATTACCAATGATTACGTCGAGGAGCGTGACCTTTCGAGTCTAGGAGTCCTCGAATTAAATGAAATAAAATAAAGAGAAAATTTTTTAATTGGCCAGAAAGTAGAAAAATTCTTCAGCCCTTCTGAGAGTCTTGCTCAACAATCTCATAAAAACGACTCATAATTTTTACTTTCAGACAAATCCTTATTTTTATATCTACCTGCTGCAAATCTGTCAAAAATATGCAGGTGCAGATTTTAGGCAGAAAACGAGCAGAACACGCCAGAAGGCGGCAAGGAAGTGCTAGAATTTAATATCAGAGGGGTTGTTCAAAAACTACGTCACTGTTGAGAAGGAGCATGTTTTTTGGACGATTTCCGACAAGGCGGGGGGG